>CAJNOL010003801.1:0-19490 GCA_905250125.1 Rotaria sordida
AATGGATCGGAAAAACTTATGACTTTTTCCTTTTTAATTCTCTTCAGCGAACATAATGTTTGTGATACTAATAAATATACAAAAAACTATAGCCCAAGTGATTTTGAATTGCCCATTATTGCCCAATCTGGAAAATAATTTAGCTGGGAAATGGCCCATGGCTCAGAAATTCCTGGCTACGCCACTGGACCGGTCATAGATTTCATTTGATACTTGTTGTCGACGAACAAGTTCTTTTTTCCCATTTTCACACTAAAATATTAACTGATGTTAAAGTAAATCCTGATCCCATTGCATCACCAATAGCTTGTCGATAGAATTTCTCTTCATAATAAATAAAAACATTTTCTGTTAAAATAATACGAGCTAATTTCAGAATGGCATCAATTGAAACATGTTTCACTTTATGATAATCGTGTCGAATGTGAGTGAATCTTCAGTTTCTGGTTATGGTCTAAAAGGGAAAAGTTGGTCTTGATAAATCACGATAGATCCCGATGAGTTTTGGGAAGAGATCCTAGTGAGTGGGGGAAAAACTGACCCTGAACTTTTGAATCTAGTTAGATCCTGGTAGATCTTAAAATCTACCAGAATTCACTTTTTCCTCCTTGCTTTCAATCATGTATTTTTATCCATATAACACTACTACAAAAGGAATTTCGGTTTATTCTAAAGAAGAAAGCCAGCAGCGAGGAAAAAAAGAAGAAAGTTCCATAGGACCGGACCTTCAATCCCATTCCATGTGAAGTCCTAGTTGAAACTCAATGAATTCATCTGTTTATGAATACAAGATGCAAGAGTTAGTTAATATAGTTGTGATTGAAAGCGTGTAGTAGTATAAGAATAAATGGGAGTGTTATGCAAAACATATGCTTCACGGATTGGGCAGTATTATAATTTGGACAATTCCATTCTTTCGGTGGAATGAAGATGGCTGGATCAAATTCTTCTACAACAACAGTGTAATTTGTAAACCACACATCCTGATAGACATCAAACAATGGTTGAGGGAGTGTATGTTGATAAATGAGACGTCCATCATCAGCTGCCGTATCGATAAACCAAGTTACAACATCCGTTGCACAATTCCATCGATACGCTTTGGTTGTCTGATAATATAGTGTCGAGTTGTATGAACATAACTCTGTAACCCAATTTTGTTAGAGTGTAACTGGATTTCCTGGATATATAACACAGGATATTCCATTTTGTTTAAGGCTGGCATAGTACTGATACGCGTTGCGAGAGTCAGATGAGGCAAAAAGAGTATCGTAGGGGACGGGAAATGTTCCAGCAAAATAGAGATCATCGGCTCGAAATTTTTGATCGGTTGAATCAATTATCTGGTATAAGATACCAGCACCAGCAGACAAATTATTCGACATATTGATAAATTGGAAATGCGCAGTTGCTGTCCATCTTGGAGGATATATAGGAGGGTCAGGAGGCGTTTCCTCGACATAGGACTCGCCCCGAACGAACCCATTCACCAGGTAGCTGGTTATTGTCCACGTAGACGTGAAGACAAGCGAGAACAGAAGGATAGTCTTCATGAAAGTTCTTTTTTTCTATGGATCTATAAACAAATGAAAAGCGAAAAAACATGCCAAAATCTACCTCATTATGAAATCCTGCCCTAGTGAAGGTACTCATGCACGATTACTCGCATGATATTATTTCGCAGCAGAGTACGTATTTTGAAAAATTTTTGAATACTTCTATGGAAAGTCAGTGCACGATATCACTTCAATCTCTGCACATTCTGTTTTATATGTTTAGATTTTCTACGACAACGAAGCATGAATACTACTTCAATGAGTACTCAAAGCATTGCTTGCGAGTAGATATAGAGGAAAAATGTAGTCGAGTACATATGTGAGTACTCAATAGTTCTACACACTCACGAAAGTAGCCAAGGGAAAACAAGCAATGACACTTTTGTCGTGTCTATTCCTTCAAAGGTATGGATGTTGTTGGTTAATATTTAATGAGATTATTTCGTGAGTGATATTTGGTGATGCTTGCCTTTATTCCTTTCGTTGAATGGAACCGTTGTTTGTTGATTGTGAAATATTCTTGCACAAATAGCATGATACTGATAAGAGAAAGAAATGTGTCTTTCAGTGTGATACACAGAAAAAAGGCTCCTCCTCGCTTTGTATGTTGAAGGAAGGACGAGTACAAATAAATAGATATTATTAGTAGTTTTATTATTCAACATACATTTGGGTGTGGGTGTGGGCGTGAATGGAAAACTTTGCCTCACTTCTACACCCACACCCACACCCTGATTTCGATGATATTAAGTTCTTTATAGTTTCTTCTTTTTTCTGTCTTTTTATTTCTTTTTATTGTTTCTATGAAAGTAGTCTAGAGAAGAGAAACTAAGTTTGTTCATCTATCTCCAATATGTCTTCGCAACGGCTCGAGTACTTTGCCATGCTTCATCCAACGCTCGGACGACTTCGTCTGGTAGAGGTCCTTTTTGTAAGTCCGTTAAATTTGATTCTAGTTGTTCGATATTACTTACGCCAATGATGATTCCATCACCATCGAAAGGACGCAATTTTGAATGATGCAGCAACCATCGAAGTGCCGTCTCGGTGATAGTCAGATCATGATTTTTTACCATCGATGTAAGATGACTAATGGCATCGAGATAGACATCACTAAAGTAGCGGTCACGGTACAGCTTGCCCGCTCTGTTTCCTTCAGCATCGGAGAACCGACCTTCTTTAGGAATTTCCAACGACGATTTATATTGTCCGGCAAGAAGGCCTCCAGCTAGAGGATTGTAGGCGACAATATCGATTCCATAATGTCGACAACAAGGTACAAGTTCCTCTTCTAAGGCACGCGTAAGAGCATTGTACATGCCCTGATAGACTTTTGGACGGACCCATTGATTAGAAATGCAGATTTGTGTAATTTGTGCTACTTCCCAAGCGGCATAGTTACTCAATCCAAATATCTTGAATTTGCCTTCTTTGTTGAGTTTATTGACTTCTTCAAGGGTCTCTTCGAATGGAACACTTCGATCGGGTGCATGAAGGTAAAAAATTTCGACAGATTGTTGACCCAGTTCTCTGAGACTTGTTTCAAATAGCTGGCGTAGCCTTTCAGGTTTATGCATACCCGCTTCTGTAGGATACACCTTTGTAGCCACTGTAAACCCTTCGTTGAGCACACCTGTCTCACGTGTAAAACCTTCCTGTTTACCATCATTATATGTTCGAGCAGTATCGAGTTCAGTATAGCCATACGATTGTAAAACTTTGAACATTTCTTTTGTTCCATCCACGGTAGTGACTCTTGCAGTATTTGTTCCTGGAGGACCCATTGTCATGCAGCCCAAAATAACTCTTGGAATCTTGTTACTTGTCATATCGTAATAATACTTTTAGGTTGACAGTCTGCGTAAAATTGAATATAGATTTAGTTATCGTTGTTACTTTGTTTTTTTTCTACTTATATTCAGGTTTTTGCGATATATGCACCATCTCTTATATTTCTTATCTGTTCTCTTTTTTTTCTGTGTGATACCTTATCTGCATCGATGTTTAATAGGATATCATCAAACCAACAGTCATAGCTGTTGTTATACTCGATGAAGAATATCTACGAAAGAATTTTCAATCAGAACCTACTGAAGAAACATTTGCTGATCTATAGAAAGACGAAAAACTAAAATAGATCATTTTGAATGATTTAATTTAATTGAACAAACTGCTTACAATAACATTTAAAATATAACGATATATGATGCTGGGTGTGTGCCTACAAATAATAGTCAACAAAAATGAAACTATCAATTGTACTGTTTCTTACAGTGATTCTTCTCATTTTAATCTTACATAGACTGCT
Source organism: Rotaria sordida (assembly GCA_905250125.1). Classification (NCBI taxonomy): domain Eukaryota; kingdom Metazoa; phylum Rotifera; class Eurotatoria; order Philodinida; family Philodinidae; genus Rotaria; species Rotaria sordida. The sequence goes on from CAJNOL010003801.1 coordinate 3,865, forward strand.
TTTTTTTTCATTGTAATCATTGTTATGCATTATATTAATCAAAAGGGAAAAGCATACCTCTGTACTTCTGAAGTACATTCAGAATATATTCTCTTTGATAATTATTCACTCGAATTATTATCTAAACTCGAGAGGTCACATGTTGCCAATAAAACAATCTATTTAAGCGAAATCGAAATATTGTTGCTTACATCGTCGGACTGATTTGCACAATAGCACTGAAATCCGTTATTCCACTTCGTAGCAAGTCTTCAGTCGGTTCGATCAACACAATGTTTCCATTCGTTGGATCAGCTCTCCATTTTATTTCATTGCTGAGAGTCACATTGCAACTAGCTTCCAGGAAGTGTACATCGAGCACATAGGGTGTGGATAAAGATGCACTCACACCTACAATATATAAACTTGTACGTTTCCTACCGATCTATCCTTTATGATTTGTAAGCATCGAAAGTGGAGACTGCATTTTCCTTTGATTAATGGTTTTGTTACGTTTACAGAGAATGAATTCACTCTTTTCCTTAGTACATAGCAAATATGATATCATTTCAGTACAGATTACTAAAGGTATCGTTTTGTCCGAAAAAAACTAAAATGAAGTATGAATAACTATTTTGGATACAAATGAGGAGAAAAAGGCTTGTGTTAACTTAATTTTTAAAAAGCGAAAAATCAAAGAAGGTCGGTCAAAATTGGATGTTTTTCGTCATATTTTGCAATTTTTGACTTGATTCCAAGCTTCGTTTGTCAATCGAATAGCATAGTTGCATAGAGTAATGAAAGTTTCATCATTGTCACAGACTCACTTGAATTCACAAGTGTCTACTGCATTAGTAGTGCTGACAAACGCAACTCTTACACTTATGCAAGTATTATGTACTGCTTTTCTTGAATGTATTCTATCACCAACTCACTGTATCACATCACACATGTTCGTATATAATAAGCGCGATAGGAAGAGAGAATGAGTATGACAATGACAGAAATGAACTTGCAGAGGCAGAGAAATGATATGCGTGACGAAATGTCATGATTCAGGTTTTCGCCATGTAACACGAGAGTGTGGGTGTAGGTGTGGGTGGGTGTGGGTGTGGATGTGGATGTGGGATGTGAGTGTATAACTGGTACACACCCCACCTACACTCACCACCCACACCCACACCCCCACACCCCATACTCACACCCCTACACCCACACCCACACCCACACCCACACCCACACCCACACCCACACCCACACCCACACCCACACCCACACCCACACCCACACCCACACCCACACCCACACCCATACCCTGTCAAACCCATTCTCATGTATATGTCTGACATATTATGACTCATATTGGGTTCCTATCGCAATAAGAGAGAGAAAGAGAGACAGAGCGATTTGATCCATCTACTATAAACTGGTCGATGCCTAGAATAATGAATCTTGAATCGAGACTCAAATTGGACCAAATCGAATCTGACCGAATCCTAATCTATCGGCATCAAAATATGATTGAATCAAATCCACCCGACTCCGAATGTAATGGAATCCAAACCTGACCGAGTCCAAACTTGATCAGAACTGAACATTTGGGTTTGGTGCATGTCTGGTAGAAACAGTAACATTCTTGAGTCTGGATTGAATCGTTACTTCATTTCAACTACCATTCTAGCTAGACGACAAACATTTATTTGTTACTTACAATTACACCACTGAATCATTTCGAATCACGGACTATACGATATTAATCCGACAGGCTGGTTTTTTTATATTCATCAGATGTGAAGTAATATCGATCAATAATATTCATCATCTGGCTGAATGCTGGGAAAAGAGAATGGCCAATGTCGCATTATAGAAAAGATAGATGTAAAATTTTCTCTCACAAGTGACAATAACCGCTCATTTTCTCATCAACACTTTGGTTTAATTAAATCAGTATTATGTGACCGACTATTTCGCATCATCTTTCTGCTGCCGACATTCATTTATTGGATCGAGTAAATTCAAAAAAGAAAGGTCTAAATATGTTGACAGTCATTTCATCTTCTGAACTCTCTGCGACGAATGCTTTGTGATAGTGAGTAACTTGCTGTATGTGTCGTCGTTAGAAAATGATTTAAACAGTAACAGTAAAATAAAGCAATGAATTCTGTTATCATCTTGAGCTACAGTGATACTCCTTCTGCTGAGTCTTGTTGCAATATTGATTGTTTTGTCTGCAGATTAGAACAATACTCATGTCACAGTAAGGAAAGGAGATACAACAACAAGTTGTGAATGTAAAAGTTAACTTGGTACAGTAATACTTCGTGATATATTTCATGAGATTAATGAATCGTAGAACGTCACAATATTTCGAAGAGAGTTTGATCTAGAAGCTCGAACGAAAAAACTAAGCTTTATACGCATTTTTTCATTGATAAACTATGGAGTCACATCCTATTCTCTTACCATATTCTAAGAGCATAACATAATAAATAGCTTAATATCGTATATCTGGGTATTTGCTGTTATCTTTGAATCGATGCATTTTTATCCAATGTCTTTGCTCTCTTAACTGTCACAGCTTAATATCATCAAGTCGAGAGCAAATATTTTGAAAATACGCCCGTATCAGATCAAATCTTTAGTTGATAAACATACATATCAATACATTTTTGTCTTTGAGTTTTCGTGATTTCGATCATGTCGGCTTCATGGATTTTTTCATTTGTTTCTCTTCATTTGTCCATACCATACATTGCTTCTATGCAAGAGACACAAATACAATGATGCGCAAAAAACTGCAATATTGAATTGAACATTAATGATCCTTTAATTTGGCCTAATGAATGCACGATGTCTGAAGAAATTTCCTCGTACTGCAGTGTCGAGATTATTGTTTCGCACACGACGCAAAATATATCCATTGTTTTTCAACAGGGTCCTTTCTGTAACTGGACAGTTGAGAGCGTAATACTCGGTGCAGTTTGGGCAACTTCATCACGCACATTTGATCATGTCTTTGGAAGAAATGAAGCAACACATACCCGATTTCTGCATGTATGCTCCACAGGCGATGACGAATGTGACAAGAACTATGTGAATGTACATTTCATTGATGTGATATCAAGCGATAATCATGAAAAACTTGTTGAGAAACTTAGGCCTCTGCTTTATAGTCGATCACCAAATGTTCAACAGTGCTACAACAGCTCTGGTCTCCTTATTCCCTGCCACAACGGGTCATGTGGACATATCAGCTACCCACTATCACCACCTCCGAAATTGACTTGCACACTGAGTAACGAAACTGCTGACTTTGCAAGAGTGGTTTATTCTATGAAGCACGCCAACCCTAGTCCATCAATATTCGATTTTGACACGTTCGCGTATACTTGCAATGTTGATCAATGTAATAACCAACGAACACTAGACGCTCTTAAGCATATTTTCGACAACGATTGGAGCATTACACCAAACAACACAACAAGTACTACTACGAGTACTAAAAATGGAACTACGACGAGCGCTACAATGAGTACTGCAACAATTACTAATTCAGCAGCATCACAGAGCTCTCTCAGTTTGTGGATTTGCCTTCTGTTCTTTTTAATGCTTTAATAAAATATCAATAAATAATAAAGACATTGCTGCGACACAAGCACGAATACCAATGTAAAAGGCACAGAATTGCATTGCATGGAACGGTCTAAAGTTTACCGGTATGAATCTGAGAAAGGTAAGATTATATTGTTTCCCATCCGCCAATGTCATTGTGTACGTTTGTATCTCTTCCATCGACATACACACATTTATACATAAAATAACAAGTTGTTTTTAATACAACACTTTTCCCTACAATTAATAAGTTTCAACAGTTCCGGTTCTGATGAAAAAAAAAATTCATAAACTTCTATATAAAGGAAAGATGAGTGCAAAGTACAAATTACATTGTTCATTCATTCTACTGTTGTAAAAGGAGAAAATATATGCAAGAATGAAGGAAAAATCAACCCTTTTTCAAAACGCTAAGTTTTTAAGAATATTAACAGATAAATGAAATATGAATAAAATAGAAAGTATCGAAAATGCGGAAAAAATTTGAAATATCTAGCAACCCTGATATAAATAAATCAAATAAGAATGGTTTAACGCGATTTTTTGCTAGTGATTCTCTTATCAAAAGAAACTTTGAGCGAACCTCTAACATCGATAAAAATATTAGCTCATTTAAGTGGAACTGATCGGATATATTCCATCCTTTTTATTGTTCCTCTACTTATGGACCACTATGTAGAAGGTTGAAGTCATTGAAATCAATATCGTTTGCAGATATAATAAGCTCTCGTAATTTTAGTGGAAGTTTTTGTTTTTGAAAAATCATAATCGTATTTACCTGCTTTACCTTAAAAAATCGACAGGAAAACAGTTAAAAGTAAACTTGGTTTGAATAAAAAAAAAGAACTTGCGAGCAGATGTACAAACAGACCATGCGCTCTAATATTCGAACCTATTACAAGGCAAGTAGGCAGTTTAAAACAGATAAGTCATGGCAGGATATCAGACAGATCATTTGTCTGCTATGTCCTCTTTAAATTTTCAATGAAAAACTTCATTTTTCGAGTAAAAAATGCATGTATCATACTGTAATATAGAGGATCTTTGCCTCTGAAAGATGAGAATCAGTTTTTTTTGATTGAGCACAAGCATGACTATTGATAAATTGCAACAACATTACTTATTGATTCATTAAGTCTACATATCGAGTGTAATAAGGTGTTGTTCACGGCTCATTCTCAAAAGAGACACAATTTCTTTTCTGTATATAATTAACACCAAATGACTTGAAAAAGAAATTTGTTCTATCATTTCCTAGTCTAACTATTGATCACTGTCATAGCTATCTCAATATTTTATAGCTATTTAAACTTGCTATAGCTATTTAATCTCTTACTTGGCTATTGATTCCACTACAACTATCTAAAGATCTTGTAGCCATTTAAACTTGCCATAGCTATTTAATCTTTCACTTGGCTATTTAATCCTGTCATAGCTATCTAAAGATTTTGCAACTATTTAAATGTATCATAGAAAGGAAAAAAACTAAATCATACTTCGCGATTTTGAATAATAAACAAAATATTGACAATTACATGTTTATTCCTATAAGCACCAAAAAGAATACTTCATTATCAGCACTAATAGATATTCTCCTCAAATATTCATTCTACCTTACTGATTCTTCAGAGCAGGGGTTACGAGATGATTGTGAGTTATTTACAAAATATCATCATCAAGTTATGTATGCCTGGTTTTCCTAAATATCTATATGATTCTACAACTATGATTTTTTAAAATTTTGTAGAAAAAAGAGCAAAGATTTAAAATGTGAAAGTTTGTGAAGTACTGATATACCTCATCAAACCATATGAATTTGTTGAAGGCTCAGGAGTGTCTAGAAAATTAGAAGTCCATGTTGGTGAACGCAATAGAAGTCTTTTGAAGGTATCAGATATTGAAATTTGCTTTTATCCGTACTGTCAAAAATCTTTATAGATATTTAAAACTTATCAGCAATTTATTTCAAACTGTTGATTTTTTTGAAGCATAGAAAAAAGTGAATGAAGTGAACATGATCATTTTATAGATTGATATATTATCAACATTATCAACAAATATTCATCCGTAGAATATGCATGTAAAATCTCGTTTATTCGTTATTCTGTGGTCTAGATTCAATTTTTTGACTGGAATATTGTTTATAAGAGGTTTACAAATATTCAAATAAACGGCGATTGTATTTAAAACATTAGATAGGAACATTTTGTATTAACAACAGATATTCAAATAGGAAGTAAATGTTTTTGACTATAGTGTGACACAACCTTCTGTAACTAATGATGAATATTGTTCCGGCACAATATTACTTTAATTGATAGATGATGAAAAAAATCTAACAATCGGTCATATTCTGTTACTTTCTAAAACATCTGAAATAATTTCTTTTGATTCAATGTTTTTTGTAGCCTGTTGGATGAAGTTTAGGACTGCTATAGATGAAAAAAATTATAATGTAAAACAAAGAGCTACACATCTATTTAAATAATTCAGTAGTACTAGTATTTTGTTAAAATTGCTGGCTAAGTCCGAAAAAATCAATATCACAGCTTGTAAATAGCTAAGACCTTTTTAAATAGCGAAGTTTCATTAAAGAGTATCTCTTTTGAGAATTTTAAATAGCCAAAGCTTTCTTTAAATAGCGAAATGTTTAATTAAAAAGTATCTCTTTTGAGAAGCTATGGTTGTTCACACTTCTATTGCTTTTCAACTTCAAATAACAGCATTTATATGGGCAATCAGTATGTAAGCTCGAATATATTTCACACCAATCGATATGTTAACTCTTCAGCATGTCAATACAATCGGTTGGGATTAGAAAGAACATGCGTTGTTTAAATCTTTCTTACCAATAATCAAAGTTTTCATGATAAAATCACTAATCGGCTCCTATTAGCTGACTGCAGTGAGAGCTTCAGCGTCCCAACTAATGTTGTGGAATTTGGAAAATAATTCTCCTAGCACTGAACAATTTTTACGACTAGTATAATTTCGTAGGGCTATGTCAAACAGAGTTCTACGCAACAGTGTTTACTGTAAAGTTAGCAAGGAAGAACTGCATTAGTGACTACAATCTATGTTTTAACTTACTGGGAAAAAAATTAAAAAATTCGCATCAGTTATAATGGGTTTTCGGATTTACAAGGGTGTGGGATGAAGATGATAATATCCGTACCCACATCCATATTCTCTTCAATTAAATAAAAAAATGAAACGTTCTTATGTGAACCGAACATTTGCGGTAGATGAAGCCACCTAAAGAATCGTGCACGTAAGAACAAAACTGGTCGCAATTTTGGTATTCACCTTTATTCTTTTTGTCACGTTCAACATTTTACCACCTTTCGTGGACTTTCGTTATAAGTAAGTAAAGGCCTGTTGAAAACATAGTGTGAAATACTAAGTCATAAAAATAACAGTTTACTTTTGAGGTATAGTCAAACAGGGAATAGTGTGAAAATCTAGCCATATGTGTACATAGAAGTCGACGGCAAATAGTGTGGATTCTTCCAGCATATGCCACAGCTTGTTTGATTCTCATACGGATCGTATTTATATGTAAGATAGACGAGCGTTAATCTCAGCTTGTAAAAAAGAACGCGCGATGCATACAACTCTTACTTTGATCGTTCTCGTTGGTGTTAGTTTAGCCAGTGGCTTCCGACTGACCAACAGCCGATCACAGAATATTCACCGTTTCGCTCCCAGTCCTAGTCAAACCAAAGTTGGTTTCGATCTCTGTCCAACTTGCATAAACGAAGCAGTCACAGTCATCAATATCTTAGTCAACGCAATCTTTGATGAAGGTATTCTGGCAACGTGCGGTGATTTGTGTAATGTTGTTGCCAATAAAACGGGCTCCAAGGCACTTGGTGAAATTTGCGATATTGTCTGTGATGCTTTTGGTATTGATGAGTTTATCAAAGTATTGATTAGTTTGGATATCGATCCTATATGGTATTGCGAAGTAGCCAAGATGTGTCCGAGTAATAAATAACGTTTTCTTGTTTCTTCACCGTAGTCTATTGAAAATTCTTATCTGTAGTTAATGATCATGGTGATGCCAAATTCACCAACTATCGTATTTTACCAAGCCATGGAAATCGTAGCACTAAATTTATCGTTGATGTTTCCTTCGTAACCAAGAATGGTACAGGCACGGGTACCTATCTCATCACAATCGTCAATCCAAAGAAGCAAGCGACTTCCGCAGGATTCTGGTTTGAAGCGAAAAAACCAGGTACATACATCGAACGAATTGCTCTTGATGCCATCCAAGAAACAAACTGTAATCCAACGCTAGGTAAGAGTCGTTGATTTTGCTAAATCATGTCCGTTTTTTTCATTTTGCGTCGAGTAGGATTATGTGATGACTGGCCAGTTGGTACTTATAATGTTACAGCCGAAGTCTGTAATGGAGTATGCGGATCACATCATCCTCACACAAGCACCTATGATGTTGGCAAGGACTCATTTACGGTCACTCAATGAACGAACATCGATTTGATTGTACTTTTTCAGTTGTTGTGTAGTTTTACTTCCTTATGTCACATATAAATGATAGAATTGATTTGGCATAGATTTATGAAAAAACCTCTCAAAGTGTTCTATCACTATTGATATAATACTTTTTGAAGCTACGATTGATAATCAGTATGGAACGATATCGACAGAAAGGTGAGCGTATCCTTGCTTCATAGATCATGACAAACATTGTGGCTTTTTTAGCCACGGATTTATTATTGAAATGATAAATTATTCAATAGTGCAATCATTGTTCAATTTCGGCTCCATTGTCGAAAACAGGGTGTGAGTGTGAGGTGTGAGTGTGAGGTGTGAGTGTGAGGTGTGAGTGTGGACAACTCAATAGACTAATCAGAAAATTCTCGCAGCATCATCTGTCAGAATTCATGGACTCATTTTTTTAATGACTGTTTTCAAGTTTCACAAGTTCTATAATGTGAAAAAAGATCATCTTTTCGTAAAAGCTCCTTGTATTACTGTATTAATCTAAGAAAGTGGAACTAATTATACACTCGCCGATAAGCTGCGGCTTACCAGCAGTATCTCTGAAAAGATGACGACATGAGTTGGCTCTATCTGTCATTTGACCCTCTATTTCTTATACATCTTTCTATTATTGATATGCTATAATTGGATTGTATCGATATATGTGCAGTTTAAGCAGATTCTCACTCTCAGGATAGTTTTTGAAGAAGATAGATTTTATTTTAAACAAAATCTAGAGAAGAAAAATCTATGGTTCAACAAGAATTCTTTCAATATTTTCTAAAAATAATCCTTGAAATTGTCCTGGATTAAGTTTTGGCATATTTAATGATAAATGATATTCCACATTTGCTTCGACAACAATACTAGTTAAATCTAAGTAAAATCCCATAAATCGATCTCGATCAATATGATCACGTGTATTATAACCTTTATGTACAATGATCGAATTATTATTTATTTGAGCAGTTATATTCCATTGATCATTTGGATTGAGAATACATATGAATAATAAAAGACGATGTGGTCCTAACCATGATGCATCATTTAATTCTTTTTCAGTCCATTGAATAGGATATTGTAATTGTCGTCTTTTTAATTGTTCCAATAATAAATCACTAATAATGATTGTATTATTAAGAATTTCAGCTGAACGTGGTAAATATAAACCGGGAAATGCGAAAGAATCAGTTAAGACAATGAATTCATTGATTGGTTGAAAATGCGTATCCTTCCCATTTACAAAAACATACAGGATCAATTCTTCATTTGGTAAGATAACAAATATCTGATTATTGGTTTGTGTACCAGCTTCACCATAAACACCATCGATAAGTAAAACATTGTTATTTGTTAGAAGAGCTTGTCCACTAATTCCAACAAGAATTGGTTGATCAATTGTTGAAATAAACATTAATTGATAAACTGTAACACTTTGACCATCTAATAAAAATTCAATTGTTTGTTCATATTCAATTAATTGTATAAATCTTTCTTGAGGATAAATCTCTTTTAATAACCAATAACCTTGTTCGTGGGACTCTTTTAAATTTAATTTTCCATCTAAGAAAATCGTTCGATTAATTTGTTTATAATTTGGATTAAATAAAAATAAAAAACCATCAAAACCATTAGATTTCATTAAAGACCAATCTTGTTCTAAATTAAACGGTATAGCATTACGTATTTCTTCTATATGTTCATCTGTCCATTTTAACCAATAAGTCCAAAATTGTAAAAAATCTATCGGCAAAGAATAAAATTCTTGTAAATCTCTTGCCGGTATAAATGTATGAATAAGATTTAAACCAGCTGTTGCTATATTAGATAATAATGAATATGAAAAACCTAAGAGATCAAAATCTCTTAAATTATTATCTATCCATGGTAAACTTCCATTTGATAAATAACGTTCTTGTTGATGTCCAATAAAACCAGGAATAGAATCCATTGATGCAAAATGTTCTAAACGTAATTCAACATTTCCTTGACGCATAAAATCTGCTGAAATTTTATCTGTATGTAAAGATGGATATAAAATTGGGTATGTTTCAGGATTTTCATCACTTAATAAAGGTGATGTATAACCATTTAAAGTTATCCATGACCATGGACCATCATATTGTGATGCATAACGATGATCCATAATTAAATAAGGTAAAGCAAGAAGTAATTCACTACGAATCCATTGCCAACCACGCCATTGGCTATATTCTGTATTTCGAGAATCATAAAAAAAATTATAATCCCATGCATATCCACCAATACCTAAAACAAAATAGATCACATTTAATTTTCAAAATTGTTGTCATAATTTACCTGTAATTTGTGCAAAATCAATTAATAATTTTAAAAAATATTCTTGAAATTCAACACTTGCTAATGATGCACAGACAGTTCTACAATGTGAACTTGGATATAACCATGCTTGATCTTTTCCTTTTAATTGATAACCTAATGGCGGATAAACATATGGAACTAATTTTATTTGTCTCAATTCTGCGTAATCTAACATTTCTTGAATTGTTGATGGAAGTGGATCACGATAAGGTTTCCATTGTTCTAAACGAATTTGTTCTCCTAGGGATAACCATAAAACAGATTCCCAACCCCAATCATCGGTTGATTCTTGACGATTGGATACATTAGTATTTGATGGAGCAAATGTTAAACTTTTTATACCAAGTTGAGAACAACGATCAGTTAAACGTTTATATTCATCAATACCATGTGCAGTTGAAATATCAATTTGATAATCATTACTATCCCATCCAACTGCATGTTTAATGGATTGTTTACGTTGAGGAACGGGATAAAAAAAGTTTGTAACTTTTTCATAAGTTTCTCTTTCACTATAGTTAATATCATTTGTATGCCAATAAGAAGATAATTGATAAAAACCAATAAGAAAACCTTCACTTAAATAAGTTGTGTTTATACCGATTTGATATGAACTTGTTACTGTTTGATTATTTGATGTGACAGAATAGTGACCAAATGGATGTTGCCATGTGGCAAATATTCCTAATGTGATTGATTCGGTTCGTAGAAAAACTGTATGTTGTTTATTTAAATCTTGTTGATTTTGTATAATTGAAACAGATGGAATAGTTCTATTTGTTAGAGTAAATGTTGTTTGAATTGATGTGATTGTTTTATTACCAATATTTTCGAAATAAATTTGTTTTTCGAGAAATTCCCATTGAGATTGAAGAGTATAGATTGTTATTAATTGATAATTTATTTTATTTGAACAAGAATAAGTAAAATTAATAGAATTAACATTTAGTTTATAATCAATTAATTTTGAACAATCAAGTGGAAAATTCTCGATAAAGATTAAACTTGTTTCATTAATTATTGTAATTAATTGCGATGTATAATTAAATGATATTATTTGTCCATTAGATAAATTAAATTGAACAGTTAAATGTTCATTAGATAATTCAAATAGATTTTCATCTTGAAGATGCATCATTATTGGAATAAAACAATTCATAACGGTGAATGTTAATGCAAAATTTGTATAAAATATCCAATGCATTTTGGAATTTATTCTATAACAATACAGATAAAAAAATGACACATGTTATGACAAATAAATGTTGAACAAAAAGATGAAAAAAAACGAAACATGAGACATACAGTCAATTTACAACTATATCTTAAACATAGATAAAACAATACTTAAAAGTCGAATCAGTGTGTGATATTAAGTTTGAATGATTTGAGCCAAAAATAACGACACAGTTTTTTCGCAGCTTCAGAATTTATCTGTAATTAATTGGTGTTTATGTACTCATAACTTAGCGCTTGTAACATCGAGTTATCAACTTTTTCTTCTTTTCTCTCTTTTTTTTTTATCTTTATCACTCTATGCTGCGAACAAGTAATGTGTCTTCAGGTCAAAAAAAAAACCATAAAAGATAAAAAAGTGAAAGATGAAGAATTTCGGTATTGCAGAACGCGCAGGATATTTTTGTGCGATTTTTTTTTCTTAAAAGAAAATTTTTATTTATGCTTCATCTGTTTGATTTTTATAATCTCCGTTAATTTAAGTCAATGAAAAACAATAGTATCTTTCAGTGATTACATGTGGCTATTATTTAAGTGATCAGTAAAATACCAGTAAATAAAATTTATTAACGATCAGTTATATTAAAGGATAAGTATTGCAGTTTAATAAGGGTGTGAGTATGGGTGGGTGTGGGTGTACGGGTGGGGGTGAAGAGATGATTCAAACCCACACCTACCCGTCCTCGATATAAACTTTTTCAGTGAATTAGAATGTAAGAATGAATTTCGGTCTCGCATATGAGATTGAAGGTGATAGTCAGACAAATGTTTAGTCAAATTTCTCATTTCTAATAGTAAAAGTGCTTCTTGTAGTTCTAACGCGCATGAGAATTCGAATAAAACTGAGTTTGGATGCATAAAAAGTTATCGATTTCATAGATTCAGTTCATTTAGATAAAATGTGATACAACTCGTTTAATGGATTCTTCAATTTCATGACGTTCTTCGGGACCGCCTATATTTACATCATTTTTACAAATTTCTGCCACTTCAATATAATTCTGTAAAGCCTCTCCATAACTATTTGTGGCCTCCAGCACTTTACCCATGCCGATTGTTGCTTCGACATACTCATCAGGTGATAAATGAATATTTTGTTCAAGTTCCAATTTGTAATATTTTAAAGCTGCATCATTTGATTTTAGTTCGCGATAGCAATGACCCAACTGGATGTTATATTTTACTTCATGTAAAGGTTCCAATGGAATGAATCAGATTGATTCGCTGTCGTGTAGTACAATCTCGATTTGTTGAATTGCCAGTCCATACATACCGTTTTTTATCAGTACCGAAGCAAGCTTATATATCCTATCATTTACTTGTTCGAAAGTAGTATGAAATTTCTCACTTTCTAGATCAGCCAATAATTCATTCAATGGTCGATCGAAAAACGTTAGTAATTCCATATTCATCAGTTGCTCAATAGTTTTCTTGCTATTGACACTATCTGCTTTGCTAATTGCGAGATTGTGAAGGTTTGTTAAAAATGTTGTAGTAACGAATTTCGTTTCATTCATTTTTTCAAGCATAAGCTTAGCTTCATTCATATTATTCTGTTGAACAGCTATGCAAGAGAAGTCTCGGTAGCAAATATAGTTAGTTTTTTTATCATGATTTTTAGAAAGTAATAACATGTAATATTCTTTTACTTCGGCAATCCGTTTCTCTTCAATAAGTAATTTGCCAATATATAGAAATAGACTATTCATTTCTATATTCCATGTTTGTTTAAGTTTGTCGTATACACTGGTTACATCTTCGTTAAATCCCTTTTGTAAAGTCATTTCAAATGAATGGACATTTATATCTCTTTCAAAAATAATATCGAAAATGATTAATAGTGAACATGTGTTCGGATGTGATTAATACTTCTTCTTCTCCAGGAAACTGACTGATTTGCGAGATGTCAGCAAGTGGAAAAAGACGCCATACATCTGTTTTATGAATAATAATTTTGAAAAGAGTTGGTAAGCGTTCGGAGTCACACAGATTGACATTTGTTGCACGAAGAAAATCTATGGCACAATCTCGACTTTTTGATATTGAAAAAAAACTATTGATTGTCACAGATGAACCTTGATTGTAAGCGGAAATCAAATCAGCTATTTCATATTGACTGGATAGTCGACATCGATATACAATAAATGCATGATTATTTGATTCTTGAGACGTCAATTGGCACATTTGATTACATATATCCTGAAGAATAAATCGAAATAGAAAGAGATGACGAATATTTGTTGTACGTAGTGCATTATTGAGTTTGCCATAGATAAATTCATATTTAGAATAAAAAAGTACTGCATTGTCCGGTGAGTATGTGTTTTTAAATTCTTCGATTGATGTCGGACTGGCTAAATTTTCTTTTTCAAATAATTCGATAAGATCATTTCTGCTTGATGAATACGGTAAAGCGTTCAGAAGACGTAAAAGCATTGAATAACGAAACACGAAATTCTTATCAAAACGTTTGCATGAATGTTCATGAGGTTCTACACATTGACCGATTTTTTCATTGGTTTGTTGGTTATCTATACGATCAAATACTATCAGTACACTGAACAGTTGTTTTCGTATTGATTCAATAACAGATTGAACAGGATCTTCCTTTGTTTTCGTTGATTGCAGATCTGCTGCATATTTTACCTAAAAACATATTAAACAAATTAGAAGAGAACATCTTTAAGAATCAACAAGAAAGTAAAGAATAGTAAATATCGATCAGTAGAAAATTGTTGATTATTTCTAAGTCAGACGCACATATACGTCATACTTGAAACTTGAAATTCAACTGTTCAAGTATTCAGCTATGGATGTTTCTGTAAAACAGCGGGTGTAGTTGCGCTTCAAAAGCTATACCTCATGAAAACACCTCAAAGCGCACTAGGTGCGGGTACCGTAAAATCTGTGCCTCATGGAGACACCAATAATGGAAGTCTTTTTACTTGAGTAGTGGAAACTCAAAAAGTTGAATAGTTGAATACTTAAAGTAGTCTTCAATAATTGAATTCAAGTTCCAATTTTGACACTACAGAAATATGTATGATTTGCATTGAATTCAAATTCCGACATTATTCTCTCAGCATTTCTTCATTTTGTGACTTTTTCTCTCAATAGTTTCACACAATATTTTACTGGCTATGTGCATCACAAAAAAACATTTTCCACGATACAAACTTAATGTTTCTTACTCTTAGGGTGTGAGTGTGGGTGTGAGTATTGGTATAGTTCTTCTCTTTCTCACACCCACACCCACACACACTCTCACACCCACACACACCCTTTTTTTAAAGATCATTTCGTCCATTCCATCACCATTGATTGCCATTACATCAAGAGAATCATATCAGCCAAATGTCGTGCTCAAATGAAAAAATCAGTCACATATCACGTAAGCATATCTAATTATTTTATTGTTCTTCAATTTTTGTGTTTCTAGTTACAATTAATAATAAACAATAATTGATCAGCTGATATACTGGAAGGAACCTGCCAATGTGTTGCTGGAAAAGGACCCCGTGCAGCATGCAAACATCTTGCTGCACTGTGTTTTGCATTATTGAACTTTGATCAAAACAACCTTTATGAAGCATGTACACAACACCTGCAACAATGGCATCATCCAAATCGAAAATCTTCCTGCCCAGTGAACCTGTTAGATATGAAATTTATGTGTCTTAAACAGAACCAAGCTGAAGAAGACAAGCCCAAGTATTTGCAGTTTCTTCAAACCAACGTCTATGTACCAGAGGCAAGCACATCTTTACGTCAGCTGCTTCTAAAATACAATCTAGAATCTACTGTTGCTGGTTCTATTCTTTTACCTAAACCAACTCTTACTCATTTTATACCTATTTCAGCACGCGTCATCGGTCAAATTTTATCTCCACCATGTCAATATTCAACATCATCAATATCGAAATATTATATGCAGTATATCCATCTTATAC
>CAJNOL010003802.1:0-19487 GCA_905250125.1 Rotaria sordida
TATCGTATAAACTTAGAATACATGAGTCGCAACAACATGACATGTGACGCAACAACATGACATGTGACGCAACTTTTACATGACTATAAAAGATATCACTCACAATGAAAAAAAAACGTTATGCCTGACCCCGGTCCCATATCTAGAAATACGGTATAGAGAAGAATCCGTCAGGTTGGCCTTCAATACTTTACTTAATTTTGCATTATCATCTCAAATATCGATATAATCTGGAAAAGTCAAATCCAATAAATAACTTGTTTTTACTGAAAAATCACTGTGACAGACTCTTATTCTGTAAGGTATCCTAGGAGGTTTTCAGTATATCTTTACTATTTAATTGAATTTTATCAACTAATTCTTTTTATGATAGGCTCATACACTGAGTTTTTAATTACACGAAAAAATTTCAAAAGCACCCTTCAAAGCTATTATTTTTAACCTAAATGCAAAAATTTAGCTGGGTGTGAATGTTGATGAAAAGGAGATCGACATCCACCCACACCCCAAACCTGCACTCACACCCATACCCGGTAATAAAAAGCTCTTGATGAGATGAAATCACATCGAAAGGAAGAAGTGAAGAAAGAAAAATGAAATCTTACTTTTCTTTAGCAGTCGTTTATTTACATATTCTATCTTCACATTGTCACTAACTATACAGATACAAACTCAGGAAGAAAAAAAATCGATGGCAACAATAATAAAAATTCTCTTCAGTGTATTTGTTTTATTGGCTCGTTCATTGATAATGTACTTTTTTTGTTGATCTTGCTTGTTTGTCGTAGTTGTATTTTCAGAAGAAACCTGACAGAATCATGCAATCAACCTTACGGCCATTTTTTTATTCGCGGAACAAAGTTCTGTGTTTGTGCAAAGACATGCGACCATGCACTACAATGATGGTGTTTTGTTTTTGTTATTTTTGAGTTAAGAAAAACAGCAGTCATGTTTTAAATATCTCTACCGATTTCAGTTAAAAAAATACCAGCGATACTTTTCATTATTTGTCAACTGTATGCAAATATAGATGGCTCTCTTTCGCATGCATGCAAAAACAGAATTTGTTGATAGATGAGTTTTTTAATCATATTTTACGCCCATAATATTCCACGTTTTCACTGTATCATATAGAATAGATGTTGATAGTAGCAATGATTTAACATCAGTTTCTATAGAGAAACATGTTTCCTAATACGTTTTCTGTTGAAATACATTAACTATTAATATAATTTTAGTTATGCACGTATGTAATGATGTAAAATTAAAATTGAATGAATCCTCAATAGGGTGTGGATGTGGGGGCATGAGTTATATGAATCTAATATGCATCTTTTCAATTTGGTCTAATTACTATTTATTCATATACACCTATTATTGCAGATAAAAAATGTCAGTACGTATACTTCCTCATCCATTCAGAACAAGACTAATTGTTTCGAAAATGATATCAACTGTTTGACAACAATGAATTAGTTGAAACTAGGACTTTCAACTAAACTTGCGAAAAATTTATCTTGCAGATCGAATTGCAAAGGTTACATTATGAAAAGTTCTCGAAAAGAAGTTTTGATCTTTATAAGATTATGATTTCAAGATAATGAATGATTTTGATTGATGCATAATATTTCATCAGAAGTTTATTTTAAAATAGCATACATTGTAAAGTTTAGATGAAATTATTGTTGATTTACATCTTCACAATCAACCGTTTTTTTCAGTATCTCCAAAACAATACGAAAATCACAGCTCAATACCTCACAAACACCAATTATGATATTTGTGCATGCTCAGACTAATCGTTTTTGATATTTTTTCACCCACAATCACGATGAGAGAAAAATTGATTCAGCAACTATAACGTGTGATAGATGTCTTCAATGACGAAGCACGATGTGAGCAGCTTTCTTTGCTTGAATCACTTGGTACCTAACAGCAATATATTCAGCATGTAAACAACGCTGTTCGATGGTTAGTTCAAAAAAAAAGTCGAATCAAATTTTCTCGTCATTTTGTTCACATTATTATCATGTCGATCACAGGCAGAAAGAAAATAATCGAATTAACAATGTCTGTGTTGATTCTTTTTTCGTTCTTGTCAGAAAAAGAAAAACTTCGTTTTGAAAGAATCAAAGAAAACTAAACAATGTATGAAACAACGTATCGAATGTAATGGCACTTAAGTCATTGTACAGATGAAAAGTAAACGAAAGTTGGAAAGAATAACAATAGAATAAATGACGCTGTTAGATTTTTTTCTCTTTTGTTTACTGTTAATAAGCCTATTTTCAATTGAAACGAGGTGAAGTTTATCGTTGAGTGTCAACAAAAAATCAACCATATTTTACATCGTAGCAATATCTAGAAAAAAAATAAAAGCCAATAACGACTATAGGGCATAGGTTTGTCTTTGCAGCTTCTCTTCATTCACACGCAAATTTCAGATATATCATTTGACACAGATCAATATTTCAGCCGGTGTAATTGAGTTTCAAATTGTTGTCTACTTAAATTTAACTTAGAGAAATTATATGTTCTTGCCAATGGTCTCATGATGCAAAACAGTATCTAATGTCGAGAAAGTATGACTTTTACAAATATTCAATAGTTATCTATTTTGTGGATTGATTTTATGGCATATGTAGTCTTCTCAATCACCTCTTTGTCTAGAGTTGTTTGTAGAGCTTCAAAAACTTCAATAGTTCATGAAGATCTTCTTTTCAGAAGACAGTGTTCATATTTCATTTAAAAACAATGCTTTGTTTTAGTTTCACTGATGTTAGTAAAGAACGTTGTAACTATACCTAAATGGTATTTCATGACATCTTTCAGTATTTAGAGATTTTTCGTAAAAGCAATGATAAATTTCGAGCATGAATACTCTTTGTTTGTTATGATGAAGTTTTCTGTCGTAAAATCCCATGTTGGTATCCTGTTGCCTTCGAATCTTAAACAAAACAACCGAATACTATGTCATTCATGACTTTATTTTGTTAATTTCGGAATAATCATCGACTTCGTTTAGCTCTACTGATGTATCCGAATGGTAACATAAGTTGATTTAAATATGAAGTCAGTGTGTTATGCAAATCTAGAGATTTATTCCAAATTCAAGTTTTAGTAATATCTTGCTTTCATTTCTTACCAATATTTTCTCCATCATCATTGTCTTCCTTTTATAATGTAAACATTTTTGCAAGCTAATAAAACTTCCGAAAAACCTCTATTTACACTATGACAAATTTTAAAACATTCGTATCAAAATGAGAAATAAATTGAACGCCCTAGAGAGCTGATTCTTGAATATTCATTCGATTTTAATGATCTTTTGAACATGAACTTAATCATATTTAGTATATACATTTCAGCAAAGTAGATGGTGTCATAACAATAACTGTGGAAAGAGACGAAATAAATATAATGTAATGAACAGCATTGAATTAATTTTTAAGATATTTCGATTGATTCAAACTCGTCAACACGATAGAAGAACACAGAGAGACAGTCGCAAAGAGGCAAAGAAAGAAAAAATGCAATATTACCTTTTTTAGCAGTCCTTTGTTTACACAGTCTACTTTCAAATTTTCACTCACTGTACAGACACGAAGGAAAGAAGAAAAAACATCGATGGCAACAATAACAAAACTGCATCAATGTATGTTTTTATTTCGTTGGCGCGTTCGTTGTTAATGTACTTTTTTGTTGTTGATCTTTCTTGTTTGTCATAGTTACATTTTCAGAAGAAACCCAACAGAATCATGCAATCAATGTTACTACCGATTTCTGTATTCGCGGAACAAACTTCTTCGTTTGTGTAACGACATGCCACATGCGCTACAATGACGATGTTCTTTTTTAGTTATGTGTTCAATACTACTGTCGATTTTAGTTAAAGAAAATGTCTACGATACTTTTTATTATTTGTTAGTCGTATGCATCCAAAATAGATGTTTCATAATATGTTTTGTATCGAAATAGATTTATTATAGACAGAATTTTAGTGATAAACATATACATAGGGCAGGAGTTTTCTCGTTGTCATTTCTACGCATATTAAAATTCTGTGAGCCTCAAATGTGAACATACACAGTTTGAATATTATTTCTTTATGAATGGTATAGAGATTAATGAAAGTTCAGCAGTTAGAATACCAAAAAAAAACAAAATTTCTCCTTATTAAACACATCTTTCGAAAGAATATAAAATAAATCAAAAATTATTTTAGCAAGATTGTGAGTGATGTTATATTCATTCTACAAGTCTCGCTCATATACTCTCACGACGACATTGGTCACACTGAAAAACATGTATATAGCAGTACTTGTCTAATACGAGATCGAATGTAAATAAAACTATCGTATTCACATATGGCACCAGCAGCCAAAAATAAATAATAAATTCTTTCTCACTTATAATTTTAATTCAAATAATGACTATCTTATTAAACTACCAAAGAAACCAAAGGCTAATTATATTTTGAATGTTAATGCAAATTTGAATTAGAACTGTCTAGTACACCATACGACTAAATTATCTGTACGAAAAGTCATTATGGAACTGTTTCATTCATTTTTGAATTTTCATAATACGCACTTCAATATTCAACTATATTCGAATTTCAATTAGAAAAACTCGCAATAGTGTTCATTATAATCATAAAGAAAATAAATCGAACTGATGATGTCATTGTTGTTTTTTTTTGTTCTTGCCAGCAAGAGAAAAAAAATCGCTCTCAGAAGACCAAAGAAAAATAAACAATGTATGAAACAAGGTATCCAACGCAATGACACTGACATCACGGTATAGATGAAAAACAAATGAAAGTTGGAAAGAATAACCAGAAAATAAATGAAAGTTGGAAAGAATAACCAGAAAATAAATGAAGTTGTTGTATTTTTTCTCTTTCATTCGTTATTGACAATTATATTTTTAATTGAAACTGAATATGTGAAGTTTGTTGTTTAGTGTCAACGAAAAAAAAAAACAACACTCACATTTAATATCGTAGTAAAATTTAGAAAAAGAACACAAGGCAATGACTACAGGGTATTGATCATGAAAGTAAATGTTGGCAATTAATGCAACGATCTTTCTATACTCAGAACACTGAATAGAGACTTCTGTAGTTGTCGTTTAGTTTGTAAAGTTTTTTTGTAGCCACAAAGCCTAGCTCTCGCACTGAGGCAGTTGATTCCAATCTTCATCAATCTATCCATTAATATATTCTAAAAGACAGATAATCATTCTAAGTCATCTTTGAGATATAAACATCTATTACGGGTTATTAACTTTTCATTAATGAATAGTCGTGAAAATGTAGTCTGTCCCATTATGGCAAATGTTCTTGTCAATGACGTTATAATAAAAAATGATATTTAATTAGTATCGAGAAAGTGTGATTCTTACAAATCTTTCATGGTTTTCTGTCTTGTGGATTCATCTTACGACATACCTGATCTTCTCGATGACAATCTTGTCTAGAAATAATTTTAGAACTTCAAAAGCTCTAATACTACATGAAGATCTTCTTGATAATACCTAAATGATATTTCATGACATGTTCTAGTATTTAGGATTCTTTGCTTAAAAACAATAATGAATTCCGTGCATCAATACGTTATGCCTGTTATCATTGTTGGTTATGATGAATATTCGCATATGAAGTCTGTTTCAGGTTTTGTTTTACAGATGTTTCCGAGCAGCAGCATAAGCCGATTGAAATATGAAATCTATTTGTCATATTCATCTAGAGATGTAAGCAGATCACCCACAGCGCCGTCAATATAGTAATCAACCAAAAAACTAAGTACTCGACTTTTGAAATTCCTCTATCTTCAGTTCTAGTTTCGGCAAGATTTTTCTCTCGTTTCTTAGCAATTTGTTCTACATCATCCTACTCTTCAATTTTCCAAATCAAGAAGATTTCTTGTCACATAAAAAAAAAGTGAATGCTCTAGCGAACTAAATCTTCAGCATTCATTCAATTTTAACGATCTTTTCAATATGATGTTTATCATACTTAGTCTATACGTTTTTCGCTACATTAGATACTTGTGAATCAAGAACCATGGAGAAAAAATGGAATGAATATAATGCATCGAACAGTATCGAATTGATTTTTAAGGTCTTTCGATTGATTCAAACTCGTTCACATGATAGAAGAACATAGACAGCCAGTCGTAAAAAGCTTCCGATGAGATGTCAACACATTGAAAGAAAGAAGCGAATAAAGAAAAATGCAGTCTTACTTTTCTTCACCAGTCCTTTGTTTACATATTCTATCCTCGCAAATGATAGTATCAATAATAAAACTGCATTAGTGTATGTTTTTGTTTTGTTGGCTCGTTCGTTGTTAATCTACTTTTGTTTGTTGATCTTTCTTGTTTGTCATAGTTACATTTTCAGAAGAAACCTAACAGAATCATGAAATCAATGTTACGGCCAATTTTGTTTCTATTCACGGAACAAAGTTCTGTGTTTGTGCAAAGACATGTGGCATGCACAACAATCATAGTATTTTTTTTTACTTATATCTTCAATATTACTGTCGATTTTAGTTAAAAAAATAACTCCAAATAATTTTCATCATTTGTTAGCTGTATGCAAACATAGATGACTCTCCTAATAGACATTTTCTCGTTGTCATTGTGGTGCACGCTAAAATTGTGTGAATCTCAATTGTGAACAAACACAATTTGAATATTATTTCTTGATGAATCATATAAAGATTAATGAAAGATCAGCAGTTAGAATATCAAAAGAAAGCAAAGTTTCTTTTTATTTTACACATATTCCAAATGAATATAAGATACATCAAAAATCATTTTAGCAAGAGTGTGAATGATGATACATTCATTCTTCTAGTCTCACTTACACACTCTCAGAATGTCATTTACCTCATTGAAGAATGTGTCCAGAATTCAATAACCTGTGGAAATTTAAATAACAGATCAATCCTAATGTTTCAAACAAAATTGACAACATAATAGTTTGTTTACCCACAAATTGTAGACAATTGCAGTGCTGTCTCGAATATGAGTGTGGCTGTGGATGTCGAAAGAACCAAAACCTATACCTACATCTTTCTGAAAATGTCTTGGGTTTCGTGAATTCCGAGAGTTTCGTGAGTGGAATTGCACTTTTGAGTGTTCCAGGAGTTTAGAACTCACTGAATTCGACTAATGCTGCTAAACAATGACTAATTTTATTCGGAATATTGATTCGAATTTCAATTAGAACTGTTTAGGATAAGAAATGACTAAAGATCATAACCGCAATTACTCAGCTGTCAAAACATTGCACTGCCTAGTCAGTAGCGGCTAGAGTGGATTTTCAGGTGAAATTTGGATGATAATTGAAATAAAACTTTTGCTTGTTTACTATATTTATATGAAAAGCCTTCATTCAAGTATTTCATTCATTTTCAAATTGGTGATAGCTACTTCGATCTTGCATTATCTTCAAACTGAAATACTGTAATAGCCTTGAGGCATGATACATATCACTGAAAGTTAAGCACAATGAGAACAATTGTTTTACTTCACTCAATATTATCCATGTCAAAATAAAAGAAGGATGAGTATTTTTGGAATAACTTTTGATAGGAACAAAGTAGAGATCTGCGATTTTCACCATTTAAAAGAAAAGATGAAACTGCATAGAATAACATATGCCAAATTTGTCTGACGACTATTACCAGGGTCTACCGGCAAGTTTATTAAAAACAAAACATTGTGTAACGTAAAAGTTTTAGAATTTTAATTTCCAGGAATGCACTAGAATCATTAACTAAATATCTACAAATTGTGTAAGTCCGATATTGTAAGGTGTAGCCAATTATGAGTTATAAACATTTTACTACGTTTTATCGGTAGATTCTTCACAAAAAAATTGACATTTTTTTCTCTGATCTTTTGACGAATTATCTACTTTATAAATCTATTTGAAATCATCGTTCCCTTGAAAAACTTGCGGAGAGACCTTGACAACAGTTGTCAGAAAATTTTGGTATATACGATTTGATGCAGTTTCATCTCATCTTTTAAACAGTAGAAACCTCAGATCTGCATCTTACTCCTGTCAAAAATTATTCCAAAAATACTCATCCTTCCTTTATTTTCAAATGGATAATAATTAATAATCAGCAGTATATTTGGCAAGTAGAAACCGTTGTTCGATTGTTGCCTCAATTAAAATCGAAATTATGCTGCTTTTTGTTTCGTTCACATTATCAGCATGTCAACTGTATGCATGATGAAAAAAAAACTAACGATGTCTTTGTTGCTTTTTCTTTTTTCGTTCTTCCCAAAATGAGAAACAAGTCTTTTTTTCGAAAAGACTCGATAAAACAGTAAACAGTCAATGAAAGATGGTATCCAACTCATTGGCTTTCAAGTGATTCCTATGTAAATAAAAAACAAACGAAAGTTGGAAAGAATAACAATAGAATAAATGACGTTATTAGATTGTTTCTCTTTCATTTGTTATTGACAAACACATTTTCAATTACAACTAGGTGAAATTTGTCCTCGAGTGTCAACGAAAAAGAAAAACATATTTATATTTCATGTCGTAGAACAATTTAGAAAAAAAAAACAGCGAGGTATCTAGCGTATAAATAGAAAAGGTAATCTCTGCCAAACAACAATCCATTATTTCCAATACTCGATTACCGACCCAACAGCAAACATTGTATCGAAAATGAATGAACAACGAAGGCGGCGCATGGCTGAAAATTATTTGGTCATCTGGGTCGATGACTCTATCGACAAATCAGAAGAAGATTGGCAAAAGAAGCTTGCACAAGTACAAGGCATCATCAACGACGTTAATACATTTACACAACCAGATGAATGTATCCAGTTTCTTAAAAGCATTAGTCTGGAGAAGGTTTTTCTCATTGCTTCGGGATATTTAGGGCAGGATCTCGTGCCAGATATCCATGGTATGCCACAGTTACATGGTATTTACATCTTTTGTGGCAACAAACAACGTCAAGAAACATGGACCAAAAACTGGAATAAAATTAAAGGTGTCCATACGTCAATGGATTCCATATGTCAAGCGCTGGCAATGACTGTGAAGCAATATAATAAAGATGATATATCCTTCAGTATTCTTGGTATGAATGAAGGAGATTCTAGCGAAAATCTCAATCAGCTAGAACCTTCCTTCATGTATACCCAAATATTCAAGGAAATACTCCTTGATATCGAACATGATCAACAGGCCATCAAAGGTTTGGCCATATTTTGTCGAAAATTATACCTAAACAATGATGAAGAAACAAAAATTATTAATGAATTCGAAGGTACCTATCTACCATCAAAGGCCATTTGGTGGTATACACGAGAATGTTTCACATACAAAATGCTCAATAGAGCATTAAGAACATTGGATGGCGACATTATCATCCGAATGGGATTTTTCCTGTGTGATGTTCATCGACAAATTGAAGAATTACACAGCCAACAGGTCAGTCAGTATCATGGAAAGTCCTTTCTAGGTTATAGGGGTCAAGGATTATCGACAAGTGACTTTGAAAAACTTGCAAAAAACAAAGGTGGTCTAATATCTTTCAACAATTTTCTATCCACCAGTACAAAACGAGATGTTTCCCTCGGTTTCGCCAAAGATGCATTAGGAACAACCGATATGGTCGGCATCCTCTATCAAATGACAATAGATCCTACTGTCTCATCGACTCCTTTCGCCTCCATTCAGGAGGTGAGTTATTTCAAGGACGAAGAGGAAATTCTCTTCTCGATGCACACCGTCTTTCGAACTGGTGAAATTCGAAAACTTGACAAGGTAAGTCCACTTTATCAAGTGGACCTTAAACTTACGTCTGATGATGATCAACAACTTCGTCGATTAACCGATCGCATACGAGAAGAGGTCGACGGCACTGGATGGTATCGATTGAGTGAATTGCTGCACAAAATAGGCCAATTCAACAAGGCCGAAGAATTGTACACGGCACTACTAGAGCAGGCTTCTAACGACAGTAATAAAGCAGATATCTATCACCAGCTTGGATGGTTGAAAGACGACCAAGGACAATACAAAGAAGCAGCTTCATTTTATGAAATGTCTCTCAAAATTAAACGAAAAACTCTACCAGAAGATCACCCTTCATTAGCTAATACCTACAACAACATTGGTCTCGTGTATGACAACATGGGTGACTACTCGAAAGCAGTAGAATTCTACAAAAAAACAATTAAAATAAAAGAAAAAGCTTTGTCTCCCGATGACCCGGATTTAGCTCTGTCCTACAACAACATCGGCCAAGTGTATAACGCCACAGGTGACTACTCGAAAGCACTTGAATTTTACGAAAAATCACATAAAATCTACGAAAAAGCTCTGCCTCCGAATCATCCCAATTTGGCTATTTCCTACAATAACATCGCTTCGGTGTATGATGACATGGGTGACTACTCGAAAGCACTTGAATTTTACGAAAAAGATCTCGAAATCACGAAAAAAGCTCTGCCTCCGAATCATCTCTCATTGGCTACTTCCTACAACAACATCGGCCTAGTGTATAACAACATGGGTGACTACTCGAAAGCACTTGAATTTTACGAAAAAGCACTTAATATAAAAGAAAAAGCTCTGCCTCCGAATCATCCCGATTTGGCTAATTCCTACAACAACATCGGTATGGCGTATTCTGGCAAAGGAGACTACTCAAAAGCACTCTCATTCTTAGAAAAGGCACTTGCTATCCGTCAAAAATCACTTCCGTCAACACATCCTCATATTAAAGAAACGAAAGATAACATTGATCATGTTAAAAAGAAAATGTAACTGTGATTTTTTCTTTTCGCTTGCTCAATAAATTTATTCACATTGCTAATCATTTCGATTTTTCTCGGTTCATTTTGGCTTACCCGCGCGCGCTCGACAAGGGAGAGAACCCTTGTCAATGCCATAGGTACCACAGGCGGACCATACCGCACTGGTAGGGCAATGGCCGAAGGTATGCCGTATGAACGGTAGGGACCAACGACACATAGAGGCCTTCCCTAGTGCTACACTGCTTCGCTATAGCACGAAAGTTCTTGTCCCTATTGAATCAGACAACGTAGTTCTCTGACCCACACTAATAACATTCATCACTCAACTCAACTCAACTCATCTCAAAAGTACTCATACTCATAATAACTGATAGTATTTATTTTTTCTCAAAATAGCTTATCTAAACTCAATTCAACTCAACTGAATATGTAAAAAAATTTTTTTTTCCTACTTCCCAATATTGTATAGTATCGAAACTCATCTAAAAAAAAGAAAAAAAAAGTTTTATTAAATATATAATGAATTTATTATTTACCTCATATAGATTTTAATAATATCATTATCATTGTAAATAATATCATAATAATAATAAATAATAATCCCGGGTATATAAATACATTGTAATGCATTATAATAATACAACTCGAGTGTATACTGTTTCATAATGATGTATTCATGTTTTTATATACCCTGAGATTAATTGACCGATGTTCAAAATTTTGATTGATTTTTTATCAATCATTCTACTTCTGTTTTAATTGATTTGATGATTTTTTTTTCTCGTCTGACATACATCTATATCATGTCATCGTTGACGAAAAAAAATTTTCATGTTACATATATATAGGGTGTTGTCTTTCTCCTTCACATTGCTCATCTTCAAATAAGAATACAAGACAAGAGAATTTATCAACTCGAGTAACTTAAAAAATAGGTGTGTTTTATTTTTACAAAATGTGATCTTTATTTTAAGAATGTCTGAAATATATACATGTCTAAATTATATAGAATCAGATAGCGTTTGTCTCTCTACTGAACAATATATTTTTTATTGGACATCTTCATTATCTTCAATATGTATGTATTTGAGAAATTTCTGAGAAATTTTTGCGTAAACTTTTTTCACGTATAGTTTTTCGACTTTTCTTTAAAGAAATGTTAGTTGTGCAAAAATCGAAATTTCTACACATTTAAGACTGATGAATTTCTTTCATTTCAAATTATTTTCATTGAAATATAGTGCTTCTCAGGATTTATCTAATTTTTGTCCAAAATGTATCAACTTGTACATAACAAACTATGAATGATGTGTATTCACTTATATTGTCATATTTATCGATATAGTAATGAATATATAAACAGCTATGAATTCATCTCAAAATAGTCTCCTGATGATAGAGTATATCATATTTGTACTCTTTAAATTTTCAAGATTTATCGATGAAAACAAAATTCATCATTATAAACATTTTGAACAAACAATTGTAATGTAAAAGTAATATTATTTTTAGATTTTTATACGAAACTGTATATCAGACAAAGTATTAGTACAAAAAAGGGGCATTTTTCGTTTAGATGTAATGAACGTTATTGCCTTTACATGTTCCACTTTCTTAATTGAATTATTAATGAGTATTTTGACATTGTAGAAATGAAAGTGGTAACTGTTTTTAGTTACCTGACAAAGTACTCTCTATGAAGTAATGTCATTTAATTAGAATGAAATGAAGTATTTTCTAAGAGAGACAATAATGATAGCAGTAGAGCATTTAATGAATATCTTCATGCATTTCTCATTATATTTCTCTTGTATAAAAATTATTCGACAGATACAACAATTTCATTTTGTTTTCAGTGTAGATATTTAAGTTTCTATAAAAAATTCGATGTTGGTTTTTTATTAGAAAATGATTAAACTATAGTTGCTTGAGAAATTGTGTATTTTGTTTTTATTCAGATCTCCCATCATACAGTTGTTGGTGTATTCTGTATTTCGATTATAGGTGTAGAGTGAGGCGTTCCACTAAAAAAAAAAAAGAAAATATGCTGAATAACTTATTGAAATATTTTCTCGTTAAGGATAAATACATATTCTGACGAATATTCGTTTTCTATGAGTTTCTAAAGATAATTGATATTTTTATCAAGTATTTGTGAGATACAGAGTTTTATTGTTAGTTCATTGAAAAATATCTCAGAATTTTCATAAATAAAATTATGTATAGATTAATTATTTGAGTCTATAAAAGAAATCTCAGTAGTAATAATAAATAAATTAATGAATCACATTTTTTTTTCTCATTAGACATACAATATACATGGTTTTTTATTATGCTTGAAAGTATAAGTGAATCTATGAGACATAGAAGAGATTTAAAGAAAATTGCAAACCTCTTTCGAGTAAATGATATCGTCCTTATAATTTTTATGAGAAATTTCTACTAATAAAAAAGCTTTTAATAAAAGATTTTTTGTAAAGTTAAACAATGAGTCTTTTGGTAAAATCCACAAATAGACGAATTCTTTATCAGTATTTCAGTGAATGTTGTTTTAATATTAACCTCTTTATATATCTTGTTGAATCTGACACTACACTGTTGTTCTTCAACATGAATATAGACAATTTATTAGTAACAAAAATATCAGTTTGAATAAAAGATTCTAGTTGTTTTGCTTTTTACTTATGAAATAGGAACAATGCTTGACCTTTTTACTGTTAGAAAAGAATAATTGAGAAAGTTCGTTTACAGGAAAAAATACATTTCGATTAGAGATAGAAAACTTGTAATTTTTGTATAATTATGACCTGATAAATACTGTTGAAAGTTGTGCGTGTAAATTTTTTTTGAGAATGAATCGAATGAATCATTTATTGCTTTTGCTCGAAAGCAATCTTTTTACTTTTCTTTTTTATCTATATTTTGTTTTATTTAATATTTAATTGTAATACAGAAGATAACAGAGGGGTGTGAATCTGATGAGCTCTTCTTGTTAGCTCATACCTAAATGCTTTAAGGATCTAGTAGAAGCGTTCATTGAATATTAAAAGATTTATCTCATTGAATTAGTTTTCTTTATTAGAATTTTTTTTCTTTCACTTTTCCACTAATATTTTTGTTTATCAATGAGAATTTTGATAAAAATTAATAGACGAATCAATTGAACACATTAAATTTGTATCAATTAATATTATACGGTTTTTACCATTCATATAAGTCGAATCAATAGTAAAAAAGAATAGAGTTGATGATTACGAAGATGATATAAAAATTCAATTATGTATTATAGAAAGTTTTTATGGAAGAATAATTTTAATTTAGACATATATATGTACTGATCTATCATAAACTTCTCCTTTTGTATAGCTTATATTGTACACATTTTTCTCTGACGAAAATCACACAGCTCATTTAATAATAAAATTCAATACTGTTATTTTTGTTTGTTTTTTCTACTGTATAACAATCGTATTTTGATTTACGTAATCTAACATATGGACACAAATGATGTTGTTGAACATTGAAATCGAGTTCAACATGCTCTTGAAATAAGTGTTTACGGAGATAATTGATATTGAAGTGAGGAACGTATTTATACATTCAATCTCACTCACTCATTATTCCTGAAAACACTCCACATTTTCATGGATCACATATTAATGTCATAAGTGTAGAGTTTTTGTGATATAAGTGCTAGAATAATGCATCAAAGGTATGAGATTCCTTCGAAACACTTCGAAAAAGACAAATTTCCAAATGATAAATCAATTATAAAAATAGCTAAGAATTCATTCGAAAGGTTTTTGTTCCATAAAAGTCAAAAATAAATATATTGATAACTATTCTTATATGACATTGAAAATAATTCATCATTTTACATCATTGAAAAAACTATTTTTTGTTTCATCGAAATAGTTTCGTTATTGATCTGAATTAGATTTACTTCAATAAAAAATATAGTAATGTGTTGAAACTTTTTCAAATTCATATTACATATAGTTAGTTTCTGAAGAAATACCGATCAATTCCATCTTAATTTTCTACAATGAGAAAATATTTTTCGATTTTATCTTCTAATATTATTTATTGAAACATTTTTGAATAGAAACAATAGGATATTCTAGATTGTTTTTCTCTGTAATCGATTTAGACACGTTAAGTATATCAAATAGACCACAAAGTAGGATAGAATACAAGTAGTAATGAGTAAATTATGAGCTAAGGTGTAGATTGTTGGTGTCTATTAAAACAAGATCATCTACACGCACACCTTCATTATTCTGTTGTCTTAATTTTTGGCTTGAAGGAAATTGACATACTAAACTTGCATTATAATCTTTACTGAGTAGAGTTCAAGAACAAATGACAACATCAATGCAATTTTAATCATACAACTTTCAGCACCACTCAAAACTCCTTTACAAATATAACTCTAAAACTCTGTCTAGACGTGATATTCATTCTCTCTGAGTTTTGTTTCATTTTAAGTGCTTCACTTTTTGTTAAAGTAGTCGTTATCTTTATTGTCAACAGAAAGCAAAATAAAAAGCAATTCATTACAAAAAAAAACTTAATAAATAATGTCATGCCTTGCTTTCTTTTTATGATATCTAAGACTTTCTCTTGTTCTCACCTTATATTACCATAAGTGTTTGTATACATAGAAACAGGTCAATAGACATCATTGTTTGAAAATGTATGATGAATTTCTGTATTAGTAGGTTAATTTTTTAGTCAATTGAGAGTCTAATATCGTGCGAAAGCGATGAAAGCATAGATAAAATGTTACTATTGATGTTCTTCTACTCTTCTTGAGGTGTGGGTGTGGGTGTAAGTGAAGAGAAGATAAACACCCACACCCACACCCTTATTTAATAGGACTTGAGGAACTATTGATACCCCGTATATCATAGAACTTGTGGACCTATGAATATCCCCATAGAACACTTAAGGAGTCATAGATGTCCAGCCTGTGATGCCCATAAGGAATCCTGAAGATGGTATGTGTAACTTTTCATGATGATCAACTCATAGAGCTAAACTATTTGGAAAGGTTCAGTTCGTTGAAAAGAACTGTTCAAATAGTTCAGTTTGTGGTAGTGAGCATTTTGAACAGTTCATCAGTTCTGAACTAGAGCTGAAGTTGTTTTAGGTAATAAAGATGAAACACAAGTTTTTTTCTAACGTTATATTGATTTTATTTAAAATTTCATTTAATATTAATATTTAAATACATAAAATCTAATTGATCTATTCTATCTTTCGTCGTTTTTTTTTCTTCTCTCTTCTATAATTAAGTTTAACCTCAATATTCGAACTCTATTAGCATGAAAAAAAAATACATAAGATATACTTTATGGAAGAGAGAAAAAAACATAAGATTATTTTCTTTCCTGCAAAGAATTGATTATTGAAGGGTTCTCCGTTCTTTTTCGTCGTTTCATTATATAATTATTATATTGAAAAAAAAAGAGTGCGCATGACATCATTTAATAGAAATAATTCTTTTATTGAGAGATTAGCAAATGAGAATTATTTATCTGATGATAATCGATCAAATTCCGAACAACGATGAAGATGATCAAGTCTTGCAGCGTATCCTTGGATGAGATTTTAATTTTTTAATTTAAATAAAAGGACAACAACTTATTCTATATAAATTTTTTTTCAATATATATATATTTATTTTAATTAACATTTTAAATACTCAATTTATATAATAAGATGTTTCTCTTGTTTTTGTTATTATAATTGTAATTCTATTGAATATGGTTATATTATAATATTAATAGATTTATTTATATTAGCGATTCAAAAATAAAATAATATATAGAATTGATATATTCTATTTAAAAATAAAAGTAAATCTCATTTATT
Organism: Rotaria sordida; assembly: GCA_905250125.1. Taxonomy (NCBI): domain Eukaryota; kingdom Metazoa; phylum Rotifera; class Eurotatoria; order Philodinida; family Philodinidae; genus Rotaria; species Rotaria sordida. Next base: position 16,683 of record CAJNOL010003802.1, read on the forward strand.
ATCTTTATTTATGTTTGGTTTATTTCGATTTAATAAAATAGTCTTTTAATATTGAAATGAGGAGAAAAAAACTGATAAATTATATTCGAAAGATATAATAATATTCAACGAATTATTTTCAATAGAAATCGGAATAACTAGATCGATTTAACATATATTATACGAACGGAAGATATTTATTGAAATAAATCAAACTCTTAAATAAATAAATGAAATCTTATATTAATATAATAAATCATTTCAATGGTTAGACTAATATTGATAGAAATAAGATTTTATTCAATTTATTTATTTTAATTTAATTGAGTTAACCCTTTGCTAGTGTTTTTTTTTGTTAAAAATTTTTCTATAATTTTATAATGAAATTATTTTATGTTATTATTGTCGAGTTAAGATAATAATTATATATTATTGTTTTTTCATTAAAAAAACTCTTTATTTAGAAATAAAATATCATTTGTTTTGAAGAATATTCAAATTGTTAAAAAGAATTGTTCAAATTTAACCAAACATTTTATATTATTCAAATAGATTTAAAGAATAGTTTTCATATTCGTAGAATAAAAAAAAACCAAACTTTCATATTAAATCTTTATTGTTATTTTTTCAAAGCTAATTTAAATAGTTAACTATCTCCTTGCATTTGGTCAAAAATTCATTATTTATTATATAAATCGATTTCTAGATGAATCTGTATTGATTATCTTATTATATATAAAGATTGACAACGAAAATTATTTATTATTTTAATAATCTATCCTAGAAACATTATATTGACCTGAGCAATTTTGACACAATTTACTTCTCTCTACTGAACGATCGCTAACAAATGATTAATATTTCATCCGATTTGAACTTGTTTTGTCGAAAATCTGTTTTTAACTGCTAGATAGAAACGTTCTATAAGGCAAAATAATGATAAAATAGTTCGAATTATCGATTAAAAATTTCTAAGGAAATAAATTTAATCGATCCTTATAAAAATGTTTTGAAAATAAATTTGTTTGAATAGAATATTTATCGATATGGTTAAACAAAGAAATTCGAAAATAAAAAATGAAAATATTTTGTCTCTCTATATTTATTAATATAGAAGTGATGATGTACCAGATTAATACAATCGAGTTCGTTATATTTCAGACTCTTGTAAAGTATTGTCTGATCTTTGGAAAATAAATAAAGATTTTGTAAGTTAAATAAAAGTATTGATAAGGATGTATCAAAATCATTGAAAGAATTTCGTTTGAGTGATGTTGCACGTTGTTATCGTTCTCCATATAGAACAAATGGTGCTTTATCGATTTTAAATCAAACAATTGATGATTTAATTCAAATATATGATTTTATTGATTCAAAAAGGAAAGGATGGCTTAAGCAATTTAAAAAGATTATCGAACAAGCTAGAGATAAACAAGTATTTATTTATTTATTTATTTGTTTTTAATATAAGTCAACTATTTGTCAAACAATGACTGAACTAAGAGATAATTATGAAAAAGCTCAACGAAAATTAGAAACAGCTGATGCCAATTTAAAAAAAAATGTTTTAATGATTCTTTGATTTGTTCTACTTCTCATTTCAAAATATAATGTGGTCTATTGTTTTTTTTGAATAGCTTTTGATAGGAACATCATAGAGATCATCGGCTTTCACCGTTCAAGAGAGAAGATCCAGAACCTTCCAAAATTCTCGCTAAGAACTTATCCAATTAGCCAATGAAATTCTGATATATTTCGGTGGCTTCGGGCCTTCTCCCTCGAATGGTGGAAACTGCAGGTCTCTATGATATTCCTATCAAAAGTTATTTAAAACACAACGGAGCACACCTTATTTTGAAATGAATAGTAGTTATTATCGTTAAGAAAAGAAGTCAAAAATATCGCGTTTTTAAACGTTTTGCTTTCACTTTACTTATTACAGTTAATAAGATAATTTTTCTTATCGTTCAATATGAGTAAGGTAAATGGATATAGTAAAAATAACTTGTGTTGCTTTATTTTTTTTTTGACAAATTTTCTTATATTTTTTGTTCCTAATACAAACAATTGAATGCCAATTATTATTAGTATAAAATGAGTTTTACTTATTTAGAACTCGACAACAAGATTTCTATGATCAATATTCATCATCATACAATGATTCACATTATTGGCATGGAAATAATTCAAATTCATATGATTTTTATGGTTCAACATTCATCTCATACACTTTTACAACAAAATGGTTTTACTTAACAAGTTTATCTTAAATATAAACAAAAATGTCTTGATGATAAAAAAGAAACGCTGATTGTAGAGAAAAAAAGATTATTAGTTCAGTACATATTTACAATATTTCGAGAGGAACAAGCTACTGGTAAAAAAAAGATTGAAATTATGTTGCATTGAACGTATAAAAAACGAGTCTTTTAATGACTAAAGAAGAGTCAACATATCTAGAAACAACAATGAAAATTACTCTCCGGTAAAAATCAGAGTCTAGAAAGACTTATATTCTTATTTAAATAGATAATTGAGAATATGTCTGTCGCTATAATTTTCAAAAAAAAACAAAGATTTTACTCTTTTATGGAGTTTTTTTAATAAATACTATCATTCTTATCTACATGATAAATTTGAAAAGCAATAAAATAATCGTCAATGATTAAAAACACTAAGTTTTACTAATCGCCAAACTTTATTATTTCATAGAAAATATTTATAATCTAAAGTTATGTTGATTTACAAATAAGATACATTTTGTTTTCTGTAAAGATCTAATTTCTAGAAAGCGTTAAACTTGGTCCTGGTCAATCAATGGAAATG
>CAJNOL010003803.1:0-19479 GCA_905250125.1 Rotaria sordida
TTTTTTTCTTTATTTTGATATAATTTATAAAGTTAAAAACAATATAGAGAAATTTTTTTTAATAATTCTAATATTTTGCATCTATAAATGGTTTCTTATTCGCCTCCACCATTCTGATTCGGTTATGTCATATTTTTTCTTTTACCACATACAGAAAAAGAAAAAATGCTTGCTATTCATAGATTTTTCTTTCTATAGTGACAAGAATTTTTACTTTTTTTTATTTCTTAAACATATTTTAAAGTTTAGTAAAAGAAAACAAAAAAAAAAAAAAAGAAATGCTATGTAGTGGTTTTATGGCTAAAGTAATGAAAGGAAAAAGTTAATTTTACTGTCATATTGTGTTCTAATTCGTACTTAACGGTCAGACAAATTGATGTCAACTGTTGACTAATATAGTTTTATCAACTATAAAGAAGTGTAACGACATTCGGCCGATAGTTGTCCTAAGAAAATGTCAAATGTCGATATTGACTAATTTATGTTATCTAAGTTATAACTATCATTCCATTATACTAACTTCTAGTCGTCAAGTGTGTATATGTGTGTCTGTCATACTCAAGGCTTTGTTATCTTCTTTTATATGTACATATTCTCGCATGGTTTCATCGAATGCATTCATCCTTATTTGTATTATATATATATATATGCATATAACTATGTATATATTTCAGAAGAAGAGAGTTAGTTTCTCAATCAGTTACCTGTCATTCATCAAACTTTGAGAAAGATTTACTACTGCTATATATATTCTATTTTGGTTTGATATCGTTTTGAATCAACATCTAATCATATTAGCAAAAAAAAAAGACAAATAGAGGTAAAGATTATCTGTATCAAGTCAAGAGCGACATATCTATTTTTGTTATACGACAAGCAAAAAAAAAAAAAGAAAAGAAAGTAATCCTTGATAGAGGTCATAATTAACAACACATAACTCGAACAGTATTTATGAGAACGGCTAATGATAGTTTTGCAGTCAGTTGTTGTCGTTTGAATATTGGTGTAAGTAACACACTTAAGTTATTATTTGATAATAATACGTTTGGGCTTTATTTGTCAGCTATACTGTTAATATTTACCAAATCATTGGTATTTAAAGATGATGATTATCTTGAAAATCTCTTTTTAATTGAAGATAAAAATTTTCAAAGTAGATTTTCTTTTTTTGGCATCTATGTTGAACTATTATCACTATCAAATATATATATATATATATAGATCATTTTTATGAAAAAAAGAAGAGAGAAAAAGAAAGAATTGAAAAAGGACGTGTTTTTATGCTTAGCTTGTTGCTTTTGTTGACACAGGTTCTTAGCATAACAAGGACGAGTCATTCGTTTTTTCTTTTTGTTTTACTATTTGATTTGTTGTTACTCATTCAAAAACGCAAAAAAGTTTCATTATTATTCGTAAAGACAAAAAAATAAAACGAAAGATTATATTATTGAATTGTAATCGATTGTTATTTGTATGTTTTAGAGACGCAATCATCATCAGTTCAAATACTTTCTCAAACTCCGACAACATCAATTGTATCAAATTCAACATCAACTGAAATTGAAAATTGTTCAACAAATCAATTATCATCATCATCATCGTCATCTATTCCATTAAATGTAATTAACAATAATTTAACAATAAAAAAACTTGTCGATGTATCACCGACATCATCACCACCACCACCAACAACAACAAATATCGATGATAAAACAACAATGCAATTACCACGTAGTTTAATTAATGAAAATAAACCTATTACATTAAATTTTCAAATACAACCTATTTCACATATAAAAACATCACCAACTAGTTCATTATCAATACAATCATCGATTGAAAATTCAACTATAAATGATACCAATAACAATGATAATAATATTCTTAGTACACCAAATGTAAATGATCAAATTCATACATTATTAACATCGAATCCAGTTGTTACTGATTATAATATTGGTCCATCGAATACTACAACAGTACCAACAACAACTTCATCATCATCATCATCATCAACAACAACAAATAAATCAGCAATGAATTATGTTGAACAGTCTCATTATGCTTCATATAGAACACCGCAAACATCAGTATCTCAATCAACACTTCCTTCCTATCATGATTCTATTGTTAAATCTTCACCAACATCAAATAATTTTGTGCCAACAATAAATATAAATGGTGTAGATTGGACAACAAATCGATCGAGTAATTTTACATTTCAACCATCATCATCATCATCATCATGTATTAAAGATGAACCACAAGATTATCCAATGGTAAATGGTAATATTCAAACAAATCATTTTGTTAAACCAAGAACTTATACAACTCGACCATCTAAAACTCCATTACATGAACGACCATTTCCATGTCCTGTTGATCAATGTCCAAGAAGATTTTCACGATCAGATGAATTAACAAGGTATTAGAACAAGAATTTTTTCTTTCTCATTATATTATATTATATTTCTTATTTTATAGACATATTCGAATTCATACAGGTGATAAACCATTTCAATGTAAAATTTGTGAACGAGCTTTTTCAAGATCTGATCATTTAACAACACATATTCGAACACATACTGGAGGTAAAATAAATTAAATATATCGAAAAAAAGAAGAGAAAAAAACATTCATTTTTTTTTTTGTCTGTTTCGTTTAGAAAAACCATTTTCATGTGATACATGTGGTCGTCGTTTTGCTCGATCCGATGAACGTAAACGTCATGGAAAAGTTCATCAAAAATTACGCAATACAAATCTAATACATCATTCATCACAACAACTTAATTCATTATCTATTTTAACAAATAATTTATTAACAAATATAAAAGAAGATGAAACAAATGATTATGAAGATAGTTCATCTCAACATAGTATGAATGATTCAAATGAACATCAACATTTTCAATTACAAACTCATTTACATAATCATTGGGCATAGGAGAAAAAAAAATATATTTTGTTTTTCTTTTTGTCTTAAAATTTTTTAAATAGTTATCATTTTTCGCGCACTCAGATAGAGAAAAGAAAAATACTATTTGAAAGAACAGTGACTTGTATTGTCCTTCGTTTATTTTTGTTTCTTTTTGTTTTGTGAGTGTATAAACAGTGATACGATCAAATAATATGTTTTTTTTTTCTTTCTGTTTCTTTTCAAAAATTTCCTCTATGTGTGTTATGCGTACATCTGGCAGTGAGTTTATTTTATGTTTTATGTTTCTTTTTTCTTGCTTTGTTTTTGTGTATATTGTTTTTTTGGAAACATCATGCGTTTTGTAGATGTTTACTTTTTATTTTTATGTTTTGGCTGTTTTCTACTTTATTACATACTGTTCTATTACAGTCATTAGCGTCATTCTTGTTTGAAATTTCTATACATAATCATATATTTATTTTAAATCATGATCACTCCTATATTTTGTTTTGTTTTTGACATTTTTCGAGATGATGCCATGTTTTTGTTTTTTGTCTTTATTTTTTTTTGTTCGCTCAGACTTGATATAACACAAAGGAAAAAAAATTGTGAAAAAAAAAAGAAAAGAAATTTAATCCATTTGCATCATGTTACAATCCTCTTCTCATCATCTTGCATTACTTTCTTTACTGATTAATACTTTCATCGATTTATCCACATGATTCATTCATGTAGTTACTTACATTTGTTTTTATTCATTATCTTAATTTAGTCAATGATGTTTATTGTTATACCTATGTTGCAAGGTATGGACTAGCGAAAAGAGGGCGGACACCCACACTCGATTGATATTCATCTTTCGTGTTTCTGTAAGAACTGATTCAAGCATGGTATGAGAATATATGCTAAATGAAAGTATTGCCGTACAAAATGAGTTGATACTTCGAGCATTGATAGACACTATGCTGAACAAACATAATGCTGATAATTTTCTCACCTATGAGTTGTTTTTCATAAATATGTTGGCTATCATGTATCCGATCTGAAATAAGAAAAAAAAGGCATCTCGTCATAAAATAGCTCCACATGAAGTGTCCATAATTCTACTGATAGCAAGGTCACAGATAGAGAAGATATCAACCAAGGATCATTCTTTTACTGTTGATTTCGCATAACGCTATCATCAGGGCACTTTCTCTTTAATGAATTGTTGTCTATATCTTTACGAATAATATCTCGATGGTCTATTCTTCCCTTGATTCTAGATTGTCGATGATAGATATTCATAAGTTTGTTTCTACCTCGAATAAATTCATTTCTACCCACACCAACTTCTGATTGAACTTTCGATTTATTTTTTCATCTGACCATTCTTTTAAGATAAACTTTGAGTTTTTGTAGTTACAATTTGATAGATTGTCAGTACACAAAAACTGAATACAATTCGATTAATCTTTTCTTATAATATCTTGAAATATATTATAGGACCTGCATTTATAGGACGAGGATGAGCATGAAAATATTGTGGAAAAGTAGTGCATCAAGGATCACTGTAAGATTATATTGTAAGTTTGATACAGCAAATACTGTAATAAAATTAACCATAGTTAACTCAAAAATATGGTAGAATCGAAGGCAGTCAAAAATTCTAACAACATATTGAGTAATAAACATAACCTGTCTATTAATGCTATGATCCACTAATCGATAGTTATCCAAAAGGTTTTGTTACTTCAATTTCTCCCAAAATAATATTTTCGAGATGAACAATCAAATGATTCAAAAGCTGTACGTTCTCATTGGGTGTGTGCTTTTTGTAAACATAAATCAATATGTAACGAAATTACTTTGCTAGCTCGAGCTAATTTAATTATTGATTGTAATATGAAACCATTTTTTGCAATAATGAATCGATTACACTAAATATAGCTTCCCTGAACGATTTCTTCGACAAAGCGTGAGATAGAGTCAAACCTACTTTCAAGTATTTATAAATGCTCAAAAAAAATTTATTCAACATTGAACGCGATGAAGATGACGTAGTAGAACGACTGCGCAAATAATCAAACTATGCTGAAAATTGTCAACGAGTTCAAATAAGACTTTGATCAGCATTCACCTATTCGGTGATATGTAGGAGAATGTTTCCTCTCTTCAATAATCAATCAAGTTCTTCAAACTGTAGATATGGAAATTTTAATTGAAATGGGTTTAGTTTTGCTCATCATTTACCAACAGATGGAAAACTCCCATAGACAAAAAATCAAATTCTCTATACTCATTAACTGTTTATCGATGCATTAAAATAAGTAACAGTGATTTTCAGAAACTACAAAAGAATAAAAATAACTTTGTACCCTTTAACAGTTTTTTATTAACCAGTATCGATAGAGAATGAACAATTAAAGTCTCTTCTACTCCTGAACAAAATATGTTCTAAACGCTATTGATATCTACTTTGTTACATTAATATGAAGCTTTACGCTTTCTCAAAATTTCAAAATTTTGTTTTTGATATTGAATCATTCTTTCCTACTTATATTTGAGGGTGTGGATGTAGATGGGAGTCCGAGCTACAAGAAGACCAACATTTGCATTCACACCCACACTTACCCTCGACATAATTTTAAAACTTTTCTCCTCTTTATTTTCTTTTCATGCTGAGGTACTGGAAGACACAGAGGGAGACGATTGTGACATTGTTTTTGGTGGATTTCATCGCATTCATTTTTTTTTCTTTCCGATAACGCATGCTTTTGGATCGAAAGTCAGGTAGTTTCATATGAAATGGCGCGGTTTCGACATAATTTCAATGTTGATCTTCTTTCCTTTTTTCTTCGACCGATGTAGAGAGTGGACTGAGACAGAATGATACTTGCGAAGTTGTTTTTCGTTATAGCGTGTTTTAGTTTTGAGAGTTTTACCTCATTGGTTTCTTTTCTCCTAGAATGATTTCATGGATTTCGATGTGAAAACTACGTCTAAAGAAAGTAGACTACCTTTCACTAGTTGCCTTTGTGTAGAGTGCAGTGGTATATTTATGTTAAACATAATTACACGCATTTCGCCGATTTTTCATTTTTGAATTTTTTTCCGAAAAAATGTGAGAAAAATTACAGAGGTCACAGAAGACTGAGGAGGAAAATTTTCGATTACATACTTTTTTCAGAATTTCCTTGGAAAATCAATTAAGTACTAGTATAAGAGATACTAGAGATATAGAATGTGGATATGATCACATGTGGAGTAATGCTACCCTAAAGTTTTTGAAGTTGGAATGAATATTTTCAGTTATCTGTTTTTGCAGAAAATCATAATATAACAACTGCACTAACTACAAACAATGCAGAAGAGAAAATTGCAAGGATGAGTTGTGGTGAAGTATGTACAGAAATAAACAACTTTGTAACGAGACAGTTAAGTGCCGGAGTGTATAATATGGTTAATCCTGTGCCAGATGGTAGGGAAGAGCACATCATTAACTACGGTATTTTAAATATTCACAAGGATATTATAAGCCGCTTTTTGAGCAAAATCTTTAACCTCGTGGATATCGAGAGAATTAAATACTGGCAGTTTTGGTAGAATAAAAGAAATACTTGTTATATGTGCCGCATGCCACATAAAGGCTTTGTATGCGGAACGACTACGCAGTGATAAGATCAATGAAATAAATGAAAGAAATTATTCGGTGGCATTGAATACATTAACAACAAAAATGATTACTGAATTAGTTTATGTTGATCAACAGGCTCTAGAATACTGGAAGAGAGATCGTGCCTCTAATGCAAATGACTATAGCAACGTGCTTGGTGCGATAAGAAATATACTTTTAAAATTGACTGAAAAACTTCGAGATTGGGTAATATAGCTAGCCATTTCAAAGGTATTGCAGTGGTGACGATGTGATTGAATATTTTTCTAATCAAATTTAAGCTTTTGAGCATATTGAATTATTGAAAGAAATATTAAATAGTATATTTGGATATAGTTGTGGGTCAAGAGAACACTAATATTTACACTCTCTTTTTGAAATGAACAACACTCTGGTTCGAAACATTTCCGATTAATAATCTATGATTAGCAAAGAAATGAAATTAGAAATGATGAATCAGTTAGACAAGAGTGTTTTATAAAACTTCATAGTGAGTATAGGTTTTCTCTATATTAATCCGAACTAATACAATATCGGTCGTTTCTGAGCCTGAACTATCAGTTTTTGCCGTGAATACTCATGTGAACACCGTAGAAACTTATGGAACCTTTCACAATTTTTTGCTTTGTTATAACTGTTTGACTTAACAAATATCATTCAAAATTGCAGAGGTATGAATTGTCATTATTTTGACACCTAGTAGGTTTGCCACATGAAAAAAAAATCATGAGTAAAATATGATAAGATATTTGTTTCACGTGCTCATTAAAATTTGAAATATGTTATTCAGAATATTAATTTTTTCAATCATTGTATATAATATAATTTACAGTTTGATACGATGATAGTAAACTGAGGGTGTGGGTGTAGATGTTGCGTCACATGATGTGGCTTTAGCTATGGATGTGCCATTATTTATTGTTTCATGACAATTTAAAAATTACAATCGGAATGCATTCTACGATTTTTTTCAGAAGGAAAAAGAAAGCAGACATTATGTTCCATGTAGAAGGGAGAGAAATCAATATTTTTCAAGTGATATTAGAAAGATTTGAATAGGCAAGTGATGTATAACGAAAGATCATCAATCAATACCATCATTGTTATAGAATACACTGCTGGTATAATTCATCAGATCTGTATTACTATAAGCACTGGAACGACGACGTTGATTCGTTAATGGAAATATTGAAGAAATATCTCCATCGAAAATACTGTTACTTCGTCGTGAAGATGGTTTATTAACTTGGACAAAATATTCACCATTGACTTCAAACAAATCGATAATCTTGTTCGTGTATATCTCAAGTTTGTCTGGATGTTGAATACATTCCATCATTAAAGATTTCAATTGTTGCTGCAGTTGTTCGGACATGATCCTCAATAGAAAAAAACAATGGTCGAATTGACTGACACTTGATTGAGTGTGCATTCTTTGAATCCATTTATCAAATGTTTTTTATACTCTTCTTTATCGAAAGAGTACATGAACTCGGTTATAGCATGATGTAACAATTTGGAATTAGTATGATCACTTAGGTTTCGTTTGATCAAGTCGAATAACCAAAAATCACAAGTTGATCGATCTGAAAAATTAGGTGATTGTGACCCTATGGTAGCTCCTTCTGATCGAAGATAATCGGAAAGATCTTTATGAACATGTGGTTTTTCCGTTATCATGATGAATTTTAATAGCATAAGTATCTGATAGAGGTCTTTTCTTCTTGATTTCTTGGACAACGGGTTGCAAACAGTGTAAATGCTAAATAAAGTTCTCGAAGGAAACTTATTTCATCGAATTATTGTAGGTGGAAGATCTTCTTCTGCCAACCGAGCAGTATTCGATGATTTTCGACTAGTTTATTTATGATAAAATCACGATTTATCACCTGTTGCCACGTCACATAATCGCCATCTTCCTTCTTCAAATCTTGATAGATTTTCTTTGCATATTCGAACTCGTTTACTTCATTAAGAATTCGTTAAGTTGTTTAGGTATGTAACGAGCAGTAACTTTTCTAAGTTTCAAATGATCGGATAATATTCTATGAATGATGCCATAACTTAGACCAGTTTGTTCTCGCAGTTCCTCTAATATTTTCAGCAGTAGTTTCAGTTACAGGTCTACCAGATCGTTCTTCATCTCCAATTTCTTCTCGACCTTCACGAAATCATTGAGCCCATCTTGCAACTCTTCGAAAAGAAGCAGCTTCATCACTAAAAACAGTACATAGCTCATCATGAATAGTTGTTGCTTGGATATTAAGTGCGGTATGCACTTTAAAGTAAAAGCGAAAATTTTCTTTATTCATTTAAAACTTAAATGAAGAGTGTTAAGATTCGATTCAACTTTGTTTCTTTCACTTTCTATAGAACACGATAATAAATGGTGCGTGCACAAAAAAAGACGTGTGTCGTTGTATACATACGAATCAACGATAAAGTCTTGAAAGAAGCGAGAGAAAAGAATACATATGGCAGACAATATGAAGTAATATAACTGTAATACATGATAGATAAACTGGTCTTATTAGAACTTTATTGTTATGATAACAATTGAAGTATGATTAAAAAGCATAGAAAGAAAGAGCATTTTTTCTCCATCATTCTGTATAAAAAGAAAGTTTTTTTTCAAGCTTACTATACGATACTAAGAGGCCATTGCCACTACTTTTGGATACTCCTAAGTAAATACTTATCTTGAGACTTTTCTGTCGATCCTTATCTACCAACACCAACTGATAACCTGTCAATAATTCCTATTCAAATATCTTTGCTTCCATCAACTGACTTGGCACGAAGTTTCTTGTGCTCGAGACGATTAGTTCAGCAAATCGATAGCTACAACTCTTCTTGTTATACTAAGAACACAATAAAATTTTTGAGTTCGATTTAACTCTCAGTATGTTGTTATTGAAAATACAATGTCTTCGTTTGCTCGCACTTAATTCAGCTTTTTATTCCTACACATGGGTCTCGCACAAATTTGTTCACTTTAGTTTAAAATTGATCTCATTCTTCTTCTCTTTTGTTGATAAAAACGTAACATTTTTGTAGAATATACAAGTATCTATAATATTTATAATATCCCTAGGAACTATTCGAGAACTAAAGATGCAATGACAAGTTTTATACAGACTAACAATTGTGTCTTACAATGGATGATCTAACATTTGTAAGGAACGATGACGAACTGCCGCGAACAATATTTATAAACTATGCCTAGACTAGATAGTCCATAACGTCTATATTAGTAACATGTATATTGAAATAAAATACATATTGAAAAATCCAGCTTTATTCTATTTAAACATTTGCTCTTCTAGTCAAATTTCCAAACCGTATATAGTTGTTTGAGCATCAGCATTTATGGGTATGGGCAGAAGCTACTTCTATAATAGCTATGAATATTAATCGACTACATTTGGATGTAAAACTAAATTGAGATCAATTGTATTAATTGATCAAATTAATCTTCTTTCGAAAATAGTAGATATTAAATGCACAGAACGAAATCTGAATTTATTCAAGAATATCGTCAGGTAATATAGGTCAGTATTACGAAAATAATTCATTTTCGTAGCATTGTATATGACATGACATACTTTGGTATTATCCAGTAAAAATAAAATTTATTCTTTGAATGATTGATCATAATTATTTAAAAGAACTACGTAATAAACTTTTAGTAAAGAAGAAATCAAGGCAATGTATGCTTGTGTCAATATCGTCATTGTGTAGTTAAATACTAATTTGCTCCCGGCTTGTTTTTCAATACTTCTTTACATTAGATTTACTTCTATTTTTACACATTAACCTATCTATTAAGTATTTAAAAGCAGTTCGTCTTTAATCAAGTAATTATGTACACTTATTGTATATGTAAGCATACTGCGACATTGAAAAAAAAATCCTGATTTTTTTTATTGCGTATATATGATTAATTTATTCTATTCTTCTTATTCAAAATATTCTTGTAGTAGAAGAAGTAATAGTCGTATATAAAGAGCAATAACTATGTGATCATCTCATAACACTAATTTTTCAAACAAGCTTCGAAATGTTGACTACAAAAGTAATCATCGTTATTTTATGTTGTTTGTTGGTTTCATCTTATGGTCAACAACCATCTACATGTCCAGATCAAGGTAGTGGTAATTATGGTTGTTTTGATATTACATCACAAGGTAACTGCACAGAAGTATCAAATAAATCACCAACCTACGATTATCGTTGGTTAAATTCTGGTGTGGATTCAAATGTTGATTGGACTATTACATGTGGTGATATTATTGCATACAAAATTCAAGGGTACACTGGTGTATGGTCCGGTTGGTATGTACCAGGTGTTAATGATATGGATACGAAAGTTAATGGTGGTAATGGTCTACGACGTCTGTGGTCATACTTCTATGATCATAACCATTCATATATTATTTGCAAACCAAATAACATTAATCATCTAAATGGATGTTAATAAATCTGTTTATGAACACACTTAAACCTACTTGATTTCTATGCCACTTATCTTTTCATGTTTTCTTGTTTTTTTCTTCGGAAATAAAAGACATTTCTATCGGAGTTAGAATCATCAGTTTTCTTTTCTTATCGGTATTGGTATGCATCTAAATGTTGAGAGCGATTCACACTGACATGAATTGCTCTTTATTATTCAGATTCTATAACAGTCAAATTAAATATTCGACTAATCATATCCATCTCTTAATCATGGCGCTAATGGGGAAGGATTCCGATCTCGTTATTACATCGCTTTTCACTATTTATTTCTCCAAAATTTTCTCTCTCTTGGAATTTATCGATCAAGAGAAAACTTCGTTGTACTACAAAGTCTATGCTAGCATTGTATATATTGAAAAAGCTTTAAAAAGCCGTATTTTTTCTATGTCGAGTTGTGCTCTAGTCAACATGTATCTCTTTTCCAGTTGATTGATTCAGTTCAAACAAGAAAGAAATATTTATTAATCGAACTTTCATGCACAAATCGCAAATTCAAGTATTGAAAAAAAATTTCAAAGCAGTACACTACGTCGATGGAGGATCTCTTTCACGAAAAGTGTCACTCTTATATTTATTGCCTTCAATAAGTTCGATATAATTTTATTCACATTATTTCGGATCTGAAAAAATAATCAGTCAAATGAAAACGAGAATTTAAGCGCGTCCTAACTGCAGTCTTGTATTAATTCGTCTAAGAAACAATTCAATTTCGTTCTATAAATTTTTGCTGGTAGTATCAGTTTTGGAAACGTATCTATCTATGGAGTCAATAAGGCTGTCAGATATAACATTTGTATTTTAAAAAATACGACTACTAACTCTAATATCACGACCAATTTTTAAATAATTAAATATCAACATATTATTAAATATTGTCATTCATATTCGAAAACACAAAACTTCATAAAGTTGATGATCAAACTTATGAAAAACTGTTTTATATTCTCATAATTGTGTAGAACAAAGTTTTTCATTATACTTTCAAAGTCCAATGAGAAAAATGACATTTCATGTTATTTCTCATGTTTTTATATTTGCTAATGGTTTTGCATATTATTATTTCGTTGATTTACTGGCTAGACAGCTGCAAATATAAAAATCAATCAGTGCTTCGGCCACTGCAATAGTGGTCCGTCATATTCATGTTCCAGTTTTCAATGCCTAAGAATGCAACCGTACACTCATAAAAAAGATTTCGTATCCCAATGAAACGTTTGTGAACATACCAAGCTTCTTGCTTTCAAGTTTACTCTCGTATTCAGATGACATATTCTTTTCCATAATTGTGAAAATCAGGCATCAACGAGTCAAATATACTCTGTACACAACCAGTAATGCCTTCTTCTTTTGACTCGACTCTTTTCATAATAGTCGATAGCTTCAGATCATGAACATACTGTTTTACAATCTTATGTTCAAAATTTTCGCACGTAACGGTTGAATCATGAATAAATCTCTCTAAATACGACATGTTTAGATTTTTACAAAGCCATCGTGATTACTTACGAGGGAACATTCTCAGGTGCCGGAGCCCTTTCAAGTCGAAGCTTAGTGCATTTTGTAGATCTTAGTGAGCTGTACCTATGGTAAAATGAGTTCGTGCTAATGGCTTATTTTTGAGGAGATCGAACATTTTTAGTGAATTTTCGCTGTAGGGCTTTAGTTTTGTAGCAAGACCATATTTTCGAATTTCGACCTGAAACTTTGCCCACATAAAGATCTCAATTAGACTAGCTTGCATAAACTGTTTCAAAATTTTTGGACTAAGTCTCTCCGAGATATAGATCTTTCAAGATGTAGCCCGTTTTCCATATATAGTATAGACAGCATGCATTTTTTGAGAGCTTCGTCTCTCTGAGAGTCTTAGTCCAAAAATTCTGAAACCGTTTATGCAAGCTAGTCTAATTGAGATCTTTATGTGGGCAAAGTTTCAGGTCGAAATTCGAAAATATGGTCTTGCTACAAAACTAAAGCCCCGCAGCGAAAATTCAATAAAAACGTTCGATCTCCTCAGAAACAAACCATAAGCACGAACTCTTTTTACCATAGACACAGCTCACTAAGATCCACAAGATGCGCTAAGTTCCGACTTGAAAACGTTCCGGCACCTGGGAATACTCTCTCGTAAGTTCGATTGCTACACGTGTAAATATAAGAATTAAAGTTTTTGCAAGTTTTCAAAAAAAACAATTTATGCACAAACTCTAATTTCTTTTTGGACGTTGGTTTCCAATTAGATGTGATAACATTGTATAATCGCAAACTTCTGTTTATTTACAATTCAATCTATATGAAGAGTATAGGCATTCCTATTATACATAGCTATGCTACATTAAAACAAGTAGTTAAATGTTTCTTTTCATGTTTGTAAAAATATCTGAGCTATGACTTTATTTTAATAATTTATCATCACATTTATTTTTCTTGCTCATGCTTCATTATCGTCCAATTATACAAATGGAATATAGTTTTCAAATAATAAATTTAAGTTAAATTTTGATTTACATTACAAAATTAGATTTTAGTATATTGAAAACAACAATTCATATTTAATTTGTATGAATAGATCTAATTAAAAACAAGGAATATAAAACGAATTTTATTTTCAAACAAAAGATAAATTTTATTGATCATATAAAAAAATAACATTCTTATTATCACAGAAAAATTGGAGCACCGAGTTTATCACAACATGAGAAGACAAAAATAAACAGTTACTGTACAAAAATATATAAACTCGTGACTACAAAATACAAAAAAAAAAATAATAATCTAAATTTTATTTTTTTCCTATTTATATCATTGCTAATTTTGTTTATTATACTTGATTAGATTGCGCAGCATTCGTTGTAGTTGGTTCCGTTTTAGTATTATTTTTGTTCTTTTTTAGTTTAGTTTTTGTTGAAGTTGTTGTATTTGCTTGTGATTGTTCTTCTTCTTCACCTTCAGCAACTGATTCTTGTATGTTTTCTTCTTTTGTTGTAGAACTCTCGGTTTCATTTTTGTATGATTTTGTTGTTTTTGGAGTAGTAGCTGTTTGAGAGGAGATACTTTCATTGTGATTTGTTTCCGATGAAGGAGATGTTGTTGAATCATAAACATGATAAGTTTTCGCCCAAAAATTAAGATCTTTTAAAGAATCTCGTTCAACTTTGAGTTTTAACATAAGACCTTCATAAATTTCATGTTGTTCAGTTAAATATTCCGATGAAAATGCTACTTTATTGAATTTAATTAAAGTTTCTCCAAGTAAATCCAAACGTTCTTTTTCTAATGTTCGACATTTTTCATAAATATTCATTGCTTTCATACGATAATTTTCATATTCTTGATTATATTCTGCTTTGATTTGTTCAATTTCTCGTTGAATTTCATCTAATTTATCTTCTCGTTTACTTTGATTATCTTTCGCATTTGAAATTTTAATTTTACTCGCTGTTGGATCCAAACTAAGGTTTTCACATTGAATATTAGCATCATGAAGAGCATTGTGTGCTTTTGTTTCTTGCTCACGTAACTTTTCAAGTTTACTTGATAATTTACATAATGCTGAACGTGCATCTTTAAATAAGTTTTTCATAGCTTCAGTATGATGATGTTTATGAGTAGTACCTATACGTTCATTTGGATACATTCGTTCCACTTGTGTACGATATGTAGCAATAACGTTTAAAATAGTATCATGTTGAGTTTGTAAGATTTCAGCACATCGTTTAGGTGTAGAAACAGTTTCACGTTGAGCAAGTTTAGTTGTATTATACGATGAAATTGATGGTTGTTGTTCTAGTTTTGATTTCCACTTTTTTGAGTATGAATGAAGACTATCAATATGTTCTTGTAGAAGATCATTGTAATCTTGCATATATTCTATACAATCTTTGCAGACTTCATGGCCACCATCAAGACATTTGATAATCGATAAGTAATTTTCATCATCGAAGAAACTTGAATGAATATATTCATTTGACATATAAGAAGCATCGTTGTTAGTTTTAGGAATATGAGAGCGAATAGTATCTTTTAGACCAACAAAGTTAGAGTGTTTTATTGAGTTAGTATGACGTAAAATTGCTGATTTGAATCGGGAAGTCATCGTTATTTATCTATAATAATCTAAATTAAAAAAATAATAAACTTGTAAGTGTGTCCTCAATAAAAAAAATAGTAGCTATAGTAAAGTTTGTCGGGTATTTATACTCTCTTGGTCTGTCGTAGAGCATGGAAATATCCAAAAGGAAAGAAAAAAAAACCGAGATATAAAATATGAATCATATCAGAGGAAAATTACATAATTCGAACAGAACTGATAAAGAAAAAGAACCAAAACAGATTCCATCAATGATTTTTCTCTTGATCTCCGCATTTTTGGAGGTAAGAAGATACGTTTTTTTTTCTGAAATCACGTAATATTGCGCAAGAGTAATTGCGTAATATTACTACAGATTCTTTCGATGACATTTAAATACTTAAAAAAACGCCTCTGCAAAACGTTGTCATCGATACTATTGTATTAAACATGTTGAGTTAGCAACGCACTATAAGAAAATTAATCATTCATTACCTATATGAGTATGTGGATTGTAGAAACGAAAAAGAAGCCTATTATTTTCACCTACACCTTAATTTGCAATATAAATTATTCATTGATAAGTTTATTAGAACAAGTCTTCTTTTTCAATTTTTCTTAATTATGTTTGAAACAATTCATTACTAAGAAAAACAAATAATAAAAATTTAATTTATTCCTATACATGCCACACAATTTTTTTTGCTTCAGTAAAATTTGCATATGTATATGTTCGTTCGGCTTACTGCCATTGTTACAACTGCAGTTTCAATGAGTGTATTGTTTTTCTTTCATACGAAAATCACGTATTCGAACAAAAGAAACATCTTGCAGGAGATATGGGCAGATTAGTTTATTAATTGAATAATTCCAATATTAAATTAACTTATGTTTATATATTGGATTTTTTGATTTTTACTAATGATATGAAATAATCCTTTGAAATTTGATACTACTTGAGATGGGTACCTGTCAAGAGAGACTATATATGTGAATTGACTCGATAAATATTTGTTTTTTTTTGTTGATAATCTTATGAGGAAAAAGGTGTACACAATCAAATTTATAAGCTTTATTGACTGGTACTGTTTGTAACAAATCTATTTTTGGTATACAGCAAATCTTCATCGTGTTGAAAATATACATTATATTTTATAGCGTGTAAATTCGAATTAATTGAACATCATCAATGATCAATTCATTATTCTTAGTATTTCTCCTGCATGATGTTGAGAATAAACAATTAACATCTCAGTAGGGAACTATGGATCTAGACCCGAGTTTTCTCTACGAATATCTGTCATACAGTGATTTCTTATTGTTCATTTGTCTATTATTCAATGTTTAAAAGTTTTCACTTAGCTGCAAAGAGCATTATGTTAACAAAAAAAAATGAAATTGAACAGTTAATCGATAAACAAAATCCATCAAACGAAGAGTAACATCTCAATCTTCAATTGTATTTATATAAACGAGATTCAGCAACAATTTGCTCTATACAATCAATGTAGAGAGCTGCATGTGCACGTTTTTGTGAGTTCGCATCCGACAATAAATTAAACTTAGGAATTTGATCCACAACTTTCTACATCTGAGTGAGGTAATTAAATAAGCTTTCGTTTCTGGATTGAAAGACATGCAATTTTTAGATGCGTAAAGCATGTTTATTAAAAACATGACTGTGATAGATGTTTTGAATTTTGCACTTTCAGTTTACACTGCATACATATAGGGATGTCCTAATTTCAACTCTTCACTAGAAACTAGAATTGATCGATATAGAGCTACTAATTTTGTACATGTCCACACATAAATTGATAATTCAATCGCAAATTTTTCATCAAATTCTAAGTTTGAATACATATCAAAAAAGAAATAAACAGATAGAAAGGTGGCCTTCGATAGAGTAATGGACTATGTTGTTTGTTTCAGAAAAATCTTGTTGCACTATTTAGATGTCAAACATTTTATACCTCTTTGATAACGTTTTTTTCGTTCAATCACAAATTATAAAAAGATTATTTGTGGATCCATGGGAATCAATAAAGACATGTGACTTGTATTGAAAACTAGAACGAGGAAAACTACTGTAGGTGATTTAGTTTCAAGTCTCGATTCTCTATATGATGAAGATAGAAGAAAAGACAATATATTCAGTTTAACAGAACGAAATTTGCTCTATGAAATGAGATCTTACACAAATAGATTTCGATATGTTACTCCGAAGAAAATTATGAATTGTCAATGATACGTTTTCGTTTGGAATATTAAAAAAATAGAAGGATGAGATCTAGATGTGCGTGAAGAGAAGAGTCGCATCTACACCCCACCTTGTGGATCTTCTCTTCACTCATATCCACATGTCGATTATGTAATGGAAGATACATAGTAATTCCAGACAAATGAATGATGTTTGTAAACATGTCTTGGGATGAATGGTTTTACACTATAAAAAGAAAAGCTTGTTCAATGCTACAAACGTTGAGATACTGATTTATTATAATCCTCTGAAATATTTCTAAGATGGGGCTTCTCCACATATGAACAGCCAAGCATACTGATTTTTGGACACAACATTTTTTCTCGCAGGTAAATTAAGTCTTTACATTCATTGAACCTAATGACAACTAATATTTTATTTTTCTAAACATTTTAAAAATTATTAACTAAGACTGTACAGTGGAGAGTGATCAATTTGAACAAGAATTGTAGATAAAATTATAAGAATAGCAAATCTATCAGAAATGGTGAATGAAATTACAGAAATTGTTAAAGAATTATTTTTGTTTGCACTTCTTGAAATAGTTTGTATCAGTGTAATGAATGCTGTCGAAAGAAGTCAAAGAAAAATTTATCATTAAGTGCCACTAGTCATTGAATGTGATGTATCAATTCAGAACCAATGAAACCGGTACATGTTGAATCACATGTCGATGTTACTTGTGACGATGAATCAACAATAAAATATTTGGCAATTAGCTAATTTGTGTAACGATTGTTCAACAATTTATACTATTAATTAAATTTGAATTTAAATTGTCTACCTTAGTGAAGGTACTCGTCAAGAGAGTACTCAAAAAGTACTCACGCTAGAAAATGCCGCGAGTACTCATGGGTATTGATATTGAGTACTCATCAGTAGTACTAATGCTAGAATCCGAGTATCTGAGTACGACGATCGAGTACTTACTGTGTAATATTGAGTCTTTTGTGAGTATTCATACACAGTTTTTGTGTATTCCAATGGTTTTTTTTAAATACTCATGGATCTATATTCTATTCAGTACAAGTGTACTACATTTATTTTATTTAAATACTAAAGTAAAAACAAAAAATACATTAATACATCACGAAACTTTAAATAAAAATAAATTTGATAATTTAGGATTTCACATCAAGTTAATTTTTTTACATAGAAAATCGATACTTCTCGTCATTAGAAAAACAGAAAGATTTAAGGAATTTACGCCTTCAGAACAAGAAATCATTAGTAAAGAAAAATGAATAATAAATTATTCACGAAATCAAGATGTGGTTTAACAATACACGTATAAAATATATAATAAGAAATAAAAACAAACATATTTCAGACTGAAAAATAGATTTGAGTTACTACTATTAAAAAATGGACAATAAATAAATAAATCATCTATCATATGATGCATATTTCTTCGTTATAACAAATTCTAACGATATTTTTGGTGGAAGTTATTATTCATTTTTTGTTTTATTAATTTTCATCATTAATGTGAAAAAAAGCTTTGTACTGATCTAGAAAGATATTTCATCTAAAATTGAATAAATGAAACCAAACATATCAACGTTCACATTTTAAAGAAATATACAACCGTACTTAGGAAGCGAACAGTTGAAAAATGAAAAGTCGTTATTTCATTCTTCAACTAACCATTCATAAAAGCAGCATTTATAAATTGTCGGAAAAAATGGGGGATAAAAAATTTGAGTCGTTAAAATAGTTCTTTTTGTATTTTTGATTTAATTACATCAGTTTTTTGTCTTATACAATTTTATCCGAGTTTTTTATATTATTGCATAAGTGCTTTGCCAAACATGTTGGAACAACCGTGGATGAGTAGTACATTGAGTACTCAAGCTATTGCCTTCGAGTAAATTTTAGAAAAAGAACTCATCTGAGTACTCGACAGAGTACACGAAAAGTAGAAATACACATAAAATGTCGCGAGTACTACTGCAAGTAATATGAGTACTCATGCTGGCAAGTCGTACTCGCTTGATGAGTAGTTTCACTAGGATATTCATATTATTTGGTGCATTTATATGACTTAATTATTTAGAATAT
>CAJNOL010003804.1:0-12480 GCA_905250125.1 Rotaria sordida
TATTAGGTATATGCATAGAGATGTGAATATTCTTCACACTCTAACAACAGCAAACTGAACAAGTCACGGATCGAAAATTAATTGAACATCTTATCTTAGAATGGAAAAATAAAAACGATCATACATTAAATATTACAGGTAGATTTGGACATGAAAAATGTCTATTGATCTTTGCTAATGACGAAACAAGTTTTGAAGAATTATACAATCAACTAAATTGGCCGACCAAGATTAATGACATCGAATTTGATATAAAAACACCTCGGATATTACCCTCAACATATTCCTCAGTCATTCAACAATTTTTCAATAATTGGAATATTGAAGAAATTTTTCAAGATTTAAACTCCTCATATCCAACACTACTTAAATTAACAAGAATGTATTCGTATAATAATAAACCATTGAATTCGGTTCGTGCTGATTTTTGTTCACTACAACAGGTTAGGAATTTACTAGATATTGGACGTATAACCATTGGTCATATGAAAAATTCTGTAAAGCAATATTATCCACCAGCAAAGATCAACAAATGTATGAAATGCTATAGCCATCATCATACAACAAAAGAATGTACTAGTCTCGTTCAACTATGTATTCGCTGTGGATTGGATCATCCATTCAACAATTACTGTCAAAATGATATTAAATGTATCAACTGTGCTCAAGATCATTATGCTGGTCATTCGGCCTGTCCTGAAGTACAAAAAATTAGAAGACAAATCAACCAAGACCAAAAAGAAAAAAGGGTACAGCTACTAATACATCTCGAACAAGATCAACATAATCATTACATTAACAACAACCAATCATTTCCACCTTTAATGACAGCATCAACATATCATCAACAACAACACCAAAATAGATTTTCAACTCAATCTCAAACATATGCATCACTGCTACAAACTCCAACACAGCGCCAGCAACCTCCACCAAAAAAAGACCAAAATCATATATATTTGGAAAACATACTAACATCATTTTCAAATAAAATTGAACATCGTCTACAACAATTTGAAGAACGATTAATTAGTCAAGTTATTGAAATAGAAAAGAAGGTAGACAATATCAAAAATGTCGCCAACGAACTTGAAACAATCATTTTTGAAACAATTCTACCAGCAATTAAAGCAATACAAGAATGTTCATTTGTCAACACCAGAAGCACGTCAATACGTGAAGATCTAATCAAATACAAAAATGAAGTATCAACCCTACTAACAAAAAGAAATAATAATCATATCGATCAAATCATCACCAAATCTTCGGACAAACAAACAAAAAACTCAACAAAGACAACTACAACAACAAGACAAACATCTACTACAAATTCTAATGACAGCGAATAATTATAGAAATATCAATCTTGAAACAAAAACTACTGAAGAAAAATTTCTACAACTTTGTTCTGGTCTATCAAAGTTTCAAGTGAAATTAGGACTCTCAGCATTTTCTGAATGGAACACAAATACAAAAAAACAAGAAATAATCAATAACTGGCTACAACACAACAATAAACCCGATATATCGGTAATCCCATTTTCAATTCTCCATTACAACATAAGGTATTTCTACTCAAACCAAAGTGATTTAATCGACATTACTTCAACCTACACTCCAACTGTCATTTCACTAAATGAATTAGGTACTTGTGTTCCAGATAAAATAATAAAACAAATTCTATTCTCGTACAATATTTTTACTAACAAAGGTACTAATCCGCATGGTGGTGTTGTATTAGCAATCGATAAAAGATTAAACGCTATTCAATTAAAAACTGAAGAATTGAATATTGTTGCGGTTCAACTTATACTCAAAAATCAAACATATGCGATAGTTTCAATCTATTCACCACAAAATGAACCCTTGCCATTAAAAACCATGTCATCATTAACAAAAAATTTTAAAAATATAGTAATTGTTGGTGATCTCAACGCGAAACATACGAGTTGGGGCTGTACCACGATAAATCATAAAGGAAGGATTCTGGCTGGATGGCTTGACGATATTGGTATGCTTGAAATACAAAATCCAGGTATGAAAACTTCACTACGATCAGATACAACTATAGATCTAGTCCTGACAACTTCAACTTTGCCTTTATCTCAATGTCAAACACTTCCATATACTGGTAGCGATCACTTGCCAATATTTTTCGAATTTAATGGACTCACACTACAAGACACCCACTTTACAATCTCAAAAACATACTGGGATATGTACAGAATTCTTCTATTTACTCTGGGTCCATATATACAAAAAGAACATGAAACAACATTTACAAATAATCAGTCAGAGTGGTTCAATTTCTTTCAAAAATTTCTTCATGGTGTAAAAGAAAGAGTAACTATACTCCACACAACAAAACAACAACGACCACCTCTATCTCCATCAATTAGATCAATGTTAAAACATAAACACTATTTACAAAACAAATATAGACACACCAAACTAGAAGAAGATAGAGTAAGACTTCGTTCATGGAATAAATTAATACAATATGAATTAAAAGCTTTAAGACAAAACAACTGGATGAAGTTCATTAATCAAGTTGCATCTCCTAACCCGAAGAAATTCTGGCAAACAGTCAAATGCCTGAATAAGAAAAAATCATGTTCCTTTTCAGCTATTACAGACAATAATCAAACTTATAAAACGCCTGAAGAAATAGTGAACATCTTACATGATCATTTCTCGAATAGATTTACTACTCCTAAATTATGTTCTAATAATAAAACTGATATATTAGCCTCAAGTTTATGGGACAAATTATCCAACTCAAACCAAGAAGACATTGAGTTAGTGTGTATGAACTCCGATTTGAATTTCAATACACAAGATCTGAAGCTAATTATTCAAAACATGAAAAATACAAACTCGTCGTGTTTTGATGGAATATCAAATAAAATGGTCAAATTTTTACCCGAATGTTATTACTCGATCATAATCTCGGCATACAACTCAATATTTAGACGTGCCTTTTGGGATAGGAGTTGGAAACAAGCAAGAACAATATGCTTCAACAAAGTGGATGATCCTGCCCCAACAACGAACCAACTAAGACCTATATCACTTCTTCCCACGTTTAGTAAAATATATGAAAAATTTTTCCTTTTGAAATTTGACAAATGGTTGCAATCGAACAACATTTTACCTCCTCAACAATCTGGATCAAGACCTCATCAATGCACATTAACAAGAGTTAATCAGATTATGGAACAATTAACTCAATCTCTTAATAAAAATTCATTCTCAGTGATTGTATATATAGATTTCCTATAAGCATTTGACATGTTATGGCACCAAGGGTTAATCTTAAAACTTCACCAACTCCATTGTCCTTACTCTTATTTATTTTGGATTATTAATTACTTCAAAGATAGAACAATTACTATTGACTATCAAGGATTTCTATCAAAACAAGTTTCCGTAACTCGTGGAGCACCACAAGGTTCATGTTTTGAACCTAAAGCTTATATTGTAAACCATTTTGATTTACCAATGATTTTTGATTGCCCAAGTGCCGTTCATCTATATGTCGATGATCTGGCTATTTTCTACTCTCCATCAATTTATCTTAAATTTGCGCAGCAAGTGATAGAAATTCAAACAAGAATAAACAACGACCTCCTAAAACTAGAGAAATATGCCGAAGCAAATCATCAACCCGTAAATAACAAGAAAACAGAATATGTTATTTACCATAAAACAGTTCAGACTCCAAAAATTCAAATAATCTACCAAGGTCAACCTATCCAAAAGATGAATTCTTTTAAATATTTAGGATTTCATATCGATTCAAAATTATCATTCAACACAATGATTAATACTCAACTAGTAAAACTAAGAAAATCTTATTCAATACTTAAATATATTCACAGTGCATTTCCAACGTTTTTTAAGTTAAAGTTAAAATTTTTTCAAACATATACATGGCCTCATTTATATATACTTGCCTCAATCTTTTGTCTACTTTCACTTACAAATCAAAATCGTATTAACTCATTCTACAGACGTTGTCTGAGATTAATATATTGCATTTATAGAGTGTCAACAACTGATCTCCATGATACACTAAAATTACCAACTTTAAAGGAAAAATTTCAAAAATGTCTTCAAAAAAGAATAAAAAACATACAATTGTACGAAGAAGATATGTTAAACTGTTACTTATTATACAAAAACATTAAGAATATTACATAACAACATTATAATGTCGAGCCTTGCATCATAGGTCTTCCTATTGGTAGACCAAACAAACGAATTATATCTCTGACAGAGAACGATAACTCCACCTTCTTCGACAAATTATGCAATTTCACGTGGTCAAGTAAAATTTAAAAAATATATACATATGCATATATATATGTGAAGGAAAAAAAAAATCACATATCAATACATGAATAAATAAAGGATATTCATGATTGTGTTTCATATGTGCTAGTGGTATATATACTTTTATATTCTTATGTAATCAAATAAATACTCTCTTCTTTACCCCTCAAGATCGCTGTCATACTTTCTCTCTACCTGATTTTCTACCTACTTGCTACATTGTCATTACTTTTCTTCTCTCGTTTCTTTCTTTTGTTTGGTTCCGTTTCTCTTCTTTGTACTAACTGTTATCTTAAAGGCTGTCAGCACCTTAGAGGTGAATTAGCCTTCCGATTAAACATAAGCACTAACAAAAAAAAAAAAAAAAAAAAAAAAAAAAAGAGTTTGTAACTGATGTAAAGTTATTATATCTCAGAAGAGTTGTGCACATTCAGATGAATTTAAATATACAAGATTTTTCTCCAAACAGAAACCAATGGGTTACGATTCAACCTAATTAACAATCCATTTGAATGCGTTCATTATATGGGAATTCAGAGTCGTCTAAGTGTCTAAGGAATTTTAATGGGACAAAGGGAATTCATTTTTTTATTGATAAAAATGTCCAAAAATCGGCAGTTAAGTCTTTAATTTCGATCGATGAAAACTTAACTCAAATATAATTCATAACACTAATCGGTTCGCCAGTACCTTCCGAACGATAAAATATTCACGAGGTTTGAAGAAACTGTCGTCAACACATTTTCCTTATGATGTCCTTCAACTCATCTAATCAACATTTTTTCAATGCGATTCTGTTTAAAAAGGACAAAACATGAACACACAAAACAGATCTGGTGAGTTACTGCGTGGAGTTGTCAAACCTTTAAAGCTCCGAAAATCCAACAAGGACTGCGTAACAGTCATGGTCTCGAAACATTCGAAATAGAAAAACCTACGATACGATTCGATGATCCTGAAATATATCGCCGAGCAATTTAAGCAAAAAAGCTAAACAAATGATCATCTATTTTCTGAATAATACCACTGAGCCATGCACGGGATAAGCGTACGATTTCTTCGGTTATCACATGGTTTCAACTCTCAGCAAAGATCATACAATCAACCATGAATCTTAGCTCTCCTCTCAACAAAATATTTGAACAGCTGTTTGCTATGAATTCTACATTCATCAGGTGTTTCTCAATTATGTAATTAAATCTAAACACTTGCTTCAAATTGAACAAAATATTCCGATACTAACATCGTGTGAGTTGTTCCTCGGTCGAGCGTTCATCGACGACGAAATGAAATTTTGATATTTCTTTCCAACCAAACAACATATTTCAATACTATCTTCCTGGGAATTGTTCCTTGGTCGAGTGTTCGTTGACGATGCAATGAAATTCAGATACTTGCTTCCGATTGAACAATATATTTGAACAGCTGTTTGCTATGAATTCTACATTCATCAGGTGTTTCTCAATTATGCAATTAAATCTAAACACTTGCTTCAAATTGAACAAAATATTCCAATACTAACATCCTGTGAGTTGTTCCTTGGTCGAGCGTTCATCGACGACGAAATGAAATTTTGATATTTCTTTCCAACCAAACAACATATTTTAATACTATCTTCCTGGGAATTGTTCCTTGGTCGAGTGTTCGCCGACGATGTAATGGAATTCAGATACGTGCTTCCGATTAAACAATATACCTGAACAGTATCTTGATGTAAGTTGTCCCTTGATCGATTGTTCGTCCACGATGCAACGAAATTCAGATACTTGTCTCCAGTTGAAAAATATATTTGAACATTATCTTTATGTGAGTTGTTCCTTGATCGATTGTTCGTCGACGATGCAACGAAATTCAGATAGTAGTCTCCAATTTAACAATATATTTGAACAGTATCTTGATGTGAGTTATTCCTTCATGGAGTGCTCACCAATAATGTAATCAAGTTCACATGTTTATCACAGATTAAACTAAATATTTGCAAAGTGCCTTTGTGTGAAATCTTCATTGATCTGGTGTTCATCGATCATGCAATGAAATTCCAATACTCGGGTGCGTTCAAACCAAACCTTTGAATAACAATCTAGTATGCTTTATTCCTCGGTCCGCCATGCTTCGAATATACAATCATCTATAAGACTTTCAACTGAATACAGCGAAATTTTTCAACAGTTACTTGATGTGAATTGTTCCTGGATCGAGTATTCATCAATGATTGTATGACATGCACCAGTTTACTTTATACCGCACAAAATATTTCACTAGTATCTTTGTGCGCGATGATCATCGATCTAGTGTTCGTCGATGATCTAATCAAAATCAAATATTTGCGTGATTTCGACCGAAATATTCGAATCACAGTTTGCTATGATTTGTTCCTCGATCTGCAGTTCTTCATTCGTTCAATCATCTACGAGTCTTTCCACAGAATGTAGCGAAATATTTCAATTGTCGTTTTTTGCGAATTATTTGTTGATCGTGTAGTCAGGAACCATGCAATGAAATTTAGATGTTTTCTTTGGTTTGAACTAAATATTTGAGTAATACGTTTGTGCGAAGTATTTATACATCTCGTGCTCCTCCATGATGTATTCCAATTCAAAACGCTTCCATTGATTCGATCAAAATCTCTGAACAGTTTACTGTGATTTATTCCTCCATCCGCCGTTCTTTAATAATGCAATCATCTACAAATCTTTCACAGAATGTAGCGAAATATTACAATAGTTCTTTCTTGCGAACTGTATTCTGATTGCGTGCTCATGAACGATGCAATGAGCTTTGGCTCTTTCCTTCAGATGGCACTAAATATATGTATAATTAATTATGCTTTATTCCTACACCCATCATTCTCCAATAATACCATAATGTACAAGTGTTTCCAGAGAATATAGCGAAATATTTCAATAATTCTTTACTATGAACTGTTTGTTGACCGAGTATTCATAAACGGTGGAATGAAATTTAGGTAGTTCGTTCCAATGGAACTAAATATCAGAATAGTTCACTATGCTTTATTCTTACATCCTTCGTTAGTCAATGGTACAGTTACATACAAGTGTTTGCACAGAATACAGTGAAATATTTCAATATGTCTTTCTTGTGAGTTGTTCGTTGATCGAGTGCTCATGAGCAATGCAACGAACTTTAGATGTTTGCTCCCAATAGAATTAAATATTTCAGTAATACGCTTGTGCGAGAAGTTCATTCATCTCCTGCTGCTCGACGATGTAATGCAATTCAAAATGTTTTCGTTCGTTCGAACAAAAATCCTGAACAGTTTACTGTGCTACATTCCTTGATCCGCCGCTCTTCAATGATACAATCATATACCAGGCTTTGCACAGAATTCTGCAAAATAATTCAATAGTTCTTTGTTCTGAATTATGTCTTCATTGTGTGTTCATCAACGATGTAATGAAATTCGGATGCTTCCTTCAGATGGAACTAAATATCTGTATAATTTACTATGTTTTATTCCTATATCAGCCGTTCTTCAACAATACCATATTGTACAAGCGTTTGCACAGAATGTATCGAAATAGTTCAATGGTTGTTTCGTGTGAATTGTTTGCTGATCCAGAGTTCACCAATGATTAAATGAAGTTTAGATGCTTGGATCCGATTGATCTAAATATCTGAATAGTTTCCTACGCTTTATTCTTACATCGGCCGTTCTTGTATGATACAATTATGTGCCAGCGTTTATACAGATTCTGACGGAATATTACAATAGTTGTTTGATGTGAACTGTTTCTTGATCGAGTGTTCATCAAAGAGGCATTCAAGTTTAGATGTTTGCTTCAAACTGAGCCAAATATTTGACAAATAGACTTGTACGGCTTGTTCACTCACATCACGTTCTGCGATGAATGAATGACATTCAAAATGTTATCCTTCGTTTGAACACGATCTAGGAATAGTTTACTGTACTTTGTTCCTACACCAACTGTTCTTTCATCATACTATCATGTATAAGTCTGTACGAAGAATGTCCCAAAATATTTCAATAGTTCATTGGTTTGAATTCTGTCTTAATCGAGTGTTCATGAACAATGCAATGAAATTTAGACGCTTAGTTCAGATTGAACTAAATATCAGAACAGTTTTCTACGCTGTATTCCTATATCCATCATTCTTCAATGATACAATTATCTACAAGCGTTTCCACAGAATGTAGCGAAATATTTCAATAGTTCTTTCTTCTGAATAGTCTTTTCATCCAGTGTTCATAAACGATACAATGAATTTTACATATTTGCTTCAGATTGATCTAAATAGTTGAATACTTTATTGTGCTTCATTCCTACATCAACCGTTCTTTCATCATACAACCATCTACAAATCTTTGCAAAGAATGTAGCAAAATATTTTAATAGTTAACTGGTTTGGATTCTGTCTTAATCGAGTGGTCATGAAGCATACAATGAAATTTAGATGCTTGGTTGAAATAGAACTAAATGTCAGAATAGTTTTCTATGCTGTATTCTTGCATCCGTTGTTCTTCAATGATACAACTATGTACAAGTGTTTGCATCGAATATACCGAAATATTTCAATAGTTGCTTAGTGTGAATTGTCTGTTAATCGCGTATTCATGAACGATGGGATGAAGTTTGGATGTTTCCGCCAGATTGAAATAGATATTTGAATACTACCTTTGTGAGACCTATTCATGAGCAAGTCTTCATTGATGATAGGATGGAATTCAAAAGTTTTCGCGTCGTTCGAACAAAATATATGAATACTACTCTATGCTTTATTCGTAGAATAGCCGTTCTTCAATGTTACAATCATGTACAAGTTTTCGGGTAGAATATAACGAAATATGTCAACAGTTGTTTAATATGAATTATTTCGTGATCAAGTGTTCATCAACGATACAACAGAATTTAAATGTTTGCTTCAGATTATGGTATATATTTCAATAAAACCTTTGTGCGAGATGTTCACTCATCTTCTGCTCCTTCATGCCAGAATGAAGTTGACAATGTTTCTGTTAGTTCGAACAAAATCTCGGAATAGTTTACTTTGTGTTCCTCATATATCCGCCCTTCCTCAATGGCATGATCTTCTACAAGTCTATGCACACAGTGTAGCGAGGTATTTCGACAGTTGTTTCTTGTGAGTTGTTAATTGATCGAGTATTCGTGAACAATACCATCAAATTTAGATGTTTCGTCCAAATTGAGCTAAATATCTGAACAGTCTACTATGCTTTATTCGCGCATCCGCTGTCCTTCAGAGATACAATCCTGTAGAAGTATTGGCACAGAATGTAGAGAAATACTTCAACAGTTTTTTTCTGTGAATTATGTCTTCATCGAGTGTTCATGAGCGATGCAATGAAGTTTAGATGTTTGCTGCACATTGAACTAGATATCTGAATATTTTACTATGCGTTATTCGTATACCCACCGTTCTACAATAATACAATCATGTACACGCATGTCTACAGAAGATGGCGAAATATTTCAATCATTCTTTACTGTGAATTGTTGTTCAAGCCAGTGTTTATGAACAATACAGTGCCGTTTGGATGTTTCCTTTAGCTTGATCTAAACATTTGAATCATAGTTTTGTGTGTGATGTTCATTCATCTCTCGTTCCTTGATGATCGAATGAAATATAAAATGCTTTCATTGACTTGAACAAAGTCACTGAATAGTTTACTAAAGTTCATTCCAAGATCCGCTATTCGTCAACGACACAATCATGTGCAAGCGTTTGCACGGAATTTAGCGAAATATTTGAATACATGTTTAATGTGAACGGTATATTGATTGAGTGTTCATGAACGATGCAGCGAAATTTAACTGTTACGTTCACAGTGAACAAGATATCGGAACAGTTTACTATGCTTTATTCTTAGATTACGTGTTCTTCAATGGTACAATCATCTAGAAGTCTTTACATACAGTGAGTCGAAGTATTTCAAAAGTGGCTTCGTGCGGAATGTGTCATGATCGAGTGCTCATGAACGATGCAATGACATTTAGCTGTTTCGTTCGTATTGAGCTAAATATCTGAACAGTTCACTATGCTTTATTCGTAGAGCCGTCGTTCTGCTATGGTACAATCATCTAGAAATCATTCCATAAAGTATGCCGAAGTATTTGACTAGTGGCTTACTGTGAAATGTGTCCTGATCGAATGTTCATGAACAATCTAATGACATTTAGATATTTCGTTCAGATTGAAATAAATATCTGAACAGTTTACTACGGTGTCTTTACACATGCATCGTTCTCCAATGATACAATCATATACAAGCATTTGCAAAGAGTGCAGCGAAATATTTCAATAGTTCTTTGGTGCGAATTGTCTCTTCATGGAGTGTTTATGAACCGTACAAAAAAACTAACATGTTTCGTTCAGAGTGAACTAAACATATGAACAGTTTAGTATGCTATATTCCTTCACCCGGGGCTCTTTCACCATACAACCATGCGACAGCGTTTGCAGTGAGTGAAGCGAAATATTTCCATAGTTTACTGTTGCGAATTGTGCGTTAATTGCGTGTTCATGAACGACGTAGTGAAGTTTGGATGTTTGCTTCAGATTGAGCTCAATATTTGAGTAACAGGTTTGTACGATTTGTTCGTTCATCTCGTATTACATCGACGATATAATGATATTTAAAGTATTTTGCTTGCTTTGAGCACAATTACTGAATAAATTACTGAGCTTCATTCCTAGATCCGCTCTTCATTAATGATAGAATCGTGTACCAGCGCTTCAACTAAAGGTAGTGAAATATTTCCATATTTATTTAATGTGATTTATGTCTTGATCCGGTGCTCATGAACGACGCAATGAAATTTCGACGTTTGGTTCACATTGAACTATGTATCTGAATAGTTTACTATGCTTGTTCCTACATCCGCGGGCCTTGCATGACACAATCATGTAGAAGCGTTTGGATAGAATATAGTCAAATATTTCAATAGTTGTTTTATGTGAATTATTTGTTGATTGAGTGTTCCTGAACGATACAATGAAATCTGGATATTTACTGGAGATCGAACGAAATATCTGCATAGTTTACTATGCTTTATTTCTACATCCGTCGTTCGTCAATGACATAATCAAGTACAAACGTTTGCACAGAATGTAGCGAAATATTGCAATACTTCTTTGCTGTGAATTGTTTCTTGATCCAGTGTTCATGAATCGTATAATAAAGTTGAGATGTTTGCTTCTGGATGAAAGCAATATTTGAATACTATCTTTGTGCAAGATGTTCATTTATCTCTTGTTCGTCTATGATATATTGCAGTTCAAAATGTTTCCATTGGTGCAAACAAAATCTATGAATAGTTTAGTATGCTTTATTTCTATATCCAGCGTTCGTCAATGATATAATCATGTGGAAGCGTTCGCACGGAATGTAGCGAAATATTGCAATACTTCTTTGTTGTGAATGGTTTCTTGATCGAGTGTTCATAAAGACTACAATGAAAACTAGGTATTTGCTACAAATTGAAGTAAATAGCTAAATCGTTTACTATGCTGTATTCTTAGATCCGTCGTTCTTCAATGATACAATTGTGTACAAGCGTTTGAAAGAATCGTAGTGAAATATGTCAATGGTCATTTGATGTGAATTGTTTGTTGATCGAGTGTTCATCAACGATGGACTGAAATTTAGGTGCTTGGTTCAGATTAAAGCGAATATTCGAATGGTTACTATGTTTTATTCCTAGTTCCTCCCTTCTTCAATGACATAATTATGTAATAGCTTTTGAACGAAATGTAGCGAAATACTTCAACAGTGATCTAATGTGAATTGTTTCTGGATCGAGTGTACATCAAGAATGAGATGAAATTCAGATGTTTGCTTCAGATTGAAGTAAATATCTGAATAGTTTACTATGCTGTATTCGTTGATCCGCCGTTGCTTAATGATACAACCATGTACAAGGGTTTGTATAGACGGCAGCGAAATATTTAAACAGTGGTCTAATGCCAATTATTTCTTGATCGAGTGTACATCAAGAATAAGATGAAATTTAGATGTTTGCTTCAGATTGACGTAAATATCTGAATAGTTTACTATGCTATATTCGTGTCTCCGCCGTCGTTGAGTGATACAATGACATGAAAGCGTTTGCACAGAATGTAGCGAAATATTTCAATTACGGTTTC
>CAJNOL010003805.1:0-17805 GCA_905250125.1 Rotaria sordida
TTACAACAAAAAATATGTTGAAGCTTACTTCATAAGTTTCCAGTGCTATCATATTAGTGGTAATGAACGTATTTCATGAATTCAATTTGTGTTCTTTTAGTTTCAATGATAAAAGAGAAATAACAGCAACAGAATTGAGACGCTGTTTTATTTCACAAAACTCTCAGTTTTCTTATATGATAAATGATTATATTTATCATAGTTGCAGCTACATACAGCTCTTACTTTGTGGGGTATTTCATTCTACATTCGGCTACTTGAACTGTTTCGTCTCTGAAAGGATAAATCACAAAGAGTACCATATTTTTTTGAATTTTCTATTTCCAACTTTATGTTTCCTGACTAGTCAAACATTTTCTGCCTGATTCAGATACAAGTTGTTACCTGATCGCTCCATTATTTGATATTATGATCTTGATTCAGTTTTCATTTATTTGTTTTAATTTGTTGCTATTATGAATAGAGAGTTCTCATAGAAGTCTTTGTTCCACACTTCGTACAACGCTAGCTAATCTGACGGTTTGCTTTAATAATGTAATAGGAATATATAACAGTTACCACAATAAGAATCAAAAACATGTTTCGAAACTCACTGACATCACTGTATTGAAGAAGCATTGTTGATACTAAACTATAAGATTCATTTAATTTGAGAGTTTAAGATTTGTTAGCCCTGAAATCCTGACTCAATTCAGTTAGATGAGATGTATCATCAAGAACGCAATTCTGATTGAAATATTTCTGTTTGACAGCAGTCTTTTTAGATTGATGATTATTATACAGATAAGCATTGCAAATCACTAAAACACCCTTGATTTTCTAATCCTGAAGAAAATAGTAGAA
The DNA here is from genome assembly GCA_905250125.1 of Rotaria sordida. NCBI lineage: Eukaryota > Metazoa > Rotifera > Eurotatoria > Philodinida > Philodinidae > Rotaria > Rotaria sordida. The sequence goes on from CAJNOL010003805.1 coordinate 844, forward strand.
TATCTGGCAAATGTCTTCAAGTTCGAAAGTCCCAGAATTGACGAAATTTAAAAATCTATTGCAAAAGCAAATATTTTAATACTAAATACTATATGATAGTCTTAGGACTCAAGGAACACTACGAACTCTCTGATCTCATAAAACCCGCAGAACTAAAATAGATGGAGAAATTCATGCAACTCTGAGTATTCTAGAAACTCGCAAAATCTATGGTTTTCAATCAACTCTTTGTGAGATCTGCTTATTTTTAATAATTGAATCAAACTGTAAAAGGAATTTTTCATTACCAAACCTTTCAACTCCTGCCGAATAAAAAGTCACTAACACTTGCTCACAGTTTCATCCATATTTACAGTATAACATTTGTAGTTTTCTTTTAACTATTCAATAGAGTCTTCACTATTACATTATTGAATCGTTCAAATCAAATTTTAAATATTGAGAAAATGATTTAAAACTTTGCCATTTCAAATGATTATATGTGGACCCATCAATGTTTCGTTTATTCTCAGCTTTGCAGGCATTCTTTTACGATGTTTAATTATGTATGTAAGTATAGAGAAACACTCTTTGTGATATAAATATACTCTGGAAATCATAAATCTCGACTTACACCATAAGTATATATGATCGACCATGCGATCAAAAGCTCACAATAGCCTCAACTGTGCATAAGTTCTGCGTAGAAGGTTTTCATAATTCTTTTCCAAGTAGAAGTCACTACAATACAGTAATTTAAGTAAAATCGAGTCAAATATGATGAAATTACATTCCTTAGATTTATTAGTCTTTATTCCTTCAAATTTTACTCAAAAACAAATTCAACATCTTTAGAATAATCTCGAACTCATTTTATTTTTTTATCAAATCAATTATTTATTTTGATGTACCAGTTAGAATTTACTGTGAAAAAAAAGTGAGAAGGAATCTGTAAACTATTTAACATAAAAAACTATCAGCATTCCTATTGTCTACTTCAATTCAAATTTGACCTGTGTGAGTCTTGCTATCATTTCAAGAGGATCAAAAGAAAAAGAAAGAGTGATTCATACTTTGCACATTTCGCTGAATAAGTCGAGGACTGTATTAATACGAATAAAAGCGTACTCTCAAAGTGAATATTACTCGAATAAATACAGAATTCGAGAATTTATGAAAGCAACGTTGTTTATCCAAGATTAACCATCAACTATTTGAACCACCTAGTCAAACACGAAACTTTAGAAGACAAAACATACAAGTTACTAAAATATCAGCAATTGTTGCTCATAAATGCAAAACAGTAGCACATGCATAGCCATGCCATTGACAACCGCATGCATGCAATCATGGTTTTGTTTTCCACTTTTTAGGCAAACCATGCTAGATCATACATGACTGTTTTTCTTGCAAATGGGTGTAGGTATGAGTGTAGTGAGAGCCGAAACCCACCCACACTCACACCCATTCACACATACATCGTCCCCGCCACCTAAATTCTGACGTTTCGATCGGTTGCTTGAAAATTTCGTTGTCGCTCGTGAGTGTCTTTCTGTGATGAAAAATATTGCGCCCTACTTACAGATATTCATCGAAGGGTTAGGCTTCTTATCACTGCGCATACCCATGCCAGTCACTGAAAACTTTTTTCTCTTCATCTCTCAAATCACCTTGTGCCACTAAAATTTTTGGCTATCATTCAGAGATGTTGATTGGTAGTCTGAAGCTCTATATGGCTACATCAAGGCATGGTTGACTTCTCTCATAAATTCCTGAGATCAAAAACCATTCCCCATCTTTCAGAGATATAAGTCACTACCTTGAACCTTTTCTCAAGCATGTGACACATTGGTTAGTTTCCTGGAATTTTTGCAGTCTCTAAGACAATTCTGTATGTTGAAACAGATCTCTCACTCACTCATAGACATTCTGCGAATGCTAAAGGCTTTGCTATTACATATACAGATAGTCGGCTCCTTCTAAAGCTATATGGTGTTGCTTTCAGAAATTCTCCTGTTATGCGGAAGCTTTCGCCATCACCCAAAGACGTTGTTCCATAGCATAAAATTCATCACGGCTACTCTCACGCATTCATTGCTTCTTTAAATCTTGCTTTGCTGTTGCGCTAACACACTGATCTATTATTCTAAGGTTTTCACCATCACTCAATAGGATTGATTGGTTCTCTGAAACTTTTTTTATCCATCCACGCGAATTGTTTTCTGATGCGAAAGTTTTCGCTGCAATTCCAAGACATTGGCCGATACCAGGAAAGCTTTAACGAGTACGTTGAGACTTGACTCTCTTCTGAAGCCTTTTGCTGCTACTTTTATATGACAGGGTTCTCAAGCTTTTTCATCTTCCTCTCACCAATTTCTCTGCGATTCGAAGATTTTTGCTGTCATCCAAAATCATTCAATGGGTATGCTGAAGATTTTCCTGGCTAACCTGACATATTGACCAATTCTATTAATCTTTTTAGGTACCGTGAAGCTTTTACTGACCACTCTACCACATGACTAGATTGTCTGAAGCCATTCGCGGTTCCTCTCACACATTTTTCTATGATCTAATAGTTTTTGCTGCCTTTAAAATAGGTTCATGGTAGCTTGAAAGTCATCGCGACTATCTTAAGATAGGGATGGATTCTCCGAGGTTCTTTTACTTTGCTAACAATTTCTCTGCCCTCGACAAGTTCTCACCATCACAGAAATGCATTGATGGCTAGATTGAAATTTTTCGTGGTAACTTTTATATATCGCTCGGTGTTCGGAACTTTTCAGGTACCCTAATAAATGAATAGGTGAGGTGGAAGTTTTCGAACTCTTTCAGTCTTCTTATGTGTGCGTTTGTAGTCATAAGGCTATTGATGTAAGTTTCAAGCCTTCCCAGTATGACACGATACTCTTTGCGGACGCTAAGTCTCATGAATAAGTTGCTTCCAGCTTTTTGACTTCCTTGTAGTGTGTACCTTCGCGGTGTCTAACGCTGTTTCTCCTGACTTGAACACATTGATCGGTAGGATAAGTGTTCTGATCGACTATCTTATAGACTTCTACTTGAGTTTAAATATGTTGATGTTATTCTTATGATTTCCTGTATCGCTTGAAATTTTTCGCTGGTATCTTGACAAACGCTGGGTGATTGCGGCTCCTGTATCGTCACCATCATTCGCTTTTGTGAGAACACGATTTTTTTCTCCGTGACTCTCAGCTATTCATATACTACTTGAACCTTGCAACTTCATCCATACAGATTTCTCTATTGTTTGAAGGATTTTAGTGCTGTTCCTATGGATTGCTTGGTGGTCCTGAGGCTTTCAGCACTGCTCTGACAAATCCGTGGAAGAGTCAAAACCTTGCACACTGACTTCGAAGCACGCCCACGTAGTCTAAAGCTTTTCAGGTATAGTTGTGTAGGCACGTGTGTATTTTGACGGGTGTGTGTTCGTGTGTGTAGGTATGGGTATTTTTTCTTTCCCTTGACACACAGACCCACCCACATCCACACCTGTGAATTTCTCTATGGTCTGGAAGCTTTCGCTGCAGCCCCAAGAGAGTGGCCGATGTTCAGAAAACTTTTACGCGTATGTTGAAACATGACTGGCTTCTGAAGCTTTTTACCCTTCTTTTCAGAACTTCCTTTACGATTGTGAAGTTTTCGTCTCTATTTACAGGCATTCCTTGCAACCTAAACCTTTTTGCTGGTACTTTCATATGACAGAATTCTCAAGCTTTTTGATCTCTCTCACCAATCGCTGTACAATCTAAATGTTTTTGCTGCTACTCAAAGGGTGTGGGTGGATGTGAGTGCGGATCTTCTACTCGTCAACACCCGCACCCACACTCTAGCCAAATACTCCGCATCCACACTCATTCCTAGCTTGCAGTTTTTCGACTTCCCTGTGGCGTGTGATTTCGCGGTGTCTCATGCTGTTTGCCCCGACTTGGACGCATTGATCGGTGGGCTAAGTGTTCTGATCGACTATCTTACGGATTTCTATTTGCATCTAAATCTGTTGATGTTATTCTTATGATTTTCTGTATCGCTTGCAGCATTTCGCTGGCATCCTAATAAATGACTAGGTAAAGTGCACCAAAGGCAAAAGAGAAGCAAAAAAAAATAGATTACCTTCAATCATACATCATTTGACAGTTTATCGAGCTGGTCAAGAACATGACCTTTTTATCTATTTTTGTGGTGTAGATGGATGCGGGTGGAGTATGGCTGTTGCTGTAAATCTTCTCCTAACCTACACCCCACATCCCACACTCATACGGATCCCTACATGAGTTTACCCCTTTGAGTCCGGGATTATTTTTATATAGTATAAAGGACGCGAGTAGGTTGATAGGTGAATCAGCCCTATAATAAGTTTTGGATTCGAAACTCCAACTATATTATACCAAACGAAAGAGCTTTGTGAGTTGAGCATTTTTTGTGACGGAACTTGATCTTTTAAATGAAATCATGAAGAATTTTCAATAAGCTAAATTGTAAAATTTCAATCATTTTAGTCGTTGTCATGCTCAGAACTCTTCACAATTTCATTTAAAAGGTCGGGTTCCGTTACAAAAAATGCTCAACTCGAGAAGCTCTTTCGTTTTGTATAATATAGTTGGAGTTTCGAATCAAAAAAATGTTATAGTACTGATTTGCCTACCGACCTCTCTCGTCCTTTTTACTCCATAAAAATAATCACGGACTCAATCGTTTAAGGGAGAACTCATAATTATCAGTAATTATAGATAACCTTAACCGCACAAATATCCTAAATACAAATATTCATGCAATTTATACCATTAAATAACTAAAACACCATGTTTTTAAAGGTATTCAGTGAGCAAAATGCCAGGACGCACATGTGCGTTGCCCGGACCCAAATGGTTAAATACGTTCGTGTTGTTCTCATGATATTCAGTATCGCTTAAAACTTTTCGCTGACATCCTGATAGATAACTGAGTAATTGCGGCTTCCCTGCCGTTACCATCATCAGCGTTTGTGAGAGCAAGGGATTTTTTCCGTGATTCTCAAGGATTTCCATACCCGGTGAAGTTTTTAGCATTCGCCCTTACAGATTTCGCTATCGTCCGAAGCTTTATGGAGTCACTCCTATGAATTTCTTTGTGAACCTGAAGTTTTCGCCGCCACCCTGCCAAATTGATGGAAGGCACGAAATATTGCATACTGACTTCGAAACGCGACATATGATGCAAAGTTTTCGATCTGATTTTCACTCATAGTTGTTGAGAACAACGTTCTTTCGTCAATGATTTACGCATTGTCTTATGGCTCGAAATGATTGGCCATTTATGTTTCGCATTTCTGTGAGTGGTTAATTTTGGTCCTCTAACTTTGTTACATCAGTAAGTGAAGCGAATCTTCCTGACCTCACCGTAACGGACTTTGCTGTGATTGGAAGTTTTTCCACTGTTACTCCTATCAACATTCAAATTTTACCATTGTGTTCGTGTCCTCTTTATACGTAGTCTTATTAAAGTCGTCAGCGCATTATATTCATTTTTGCCTTCTTATGTCTTTAATAACTGAAAATTAATGAATAGAATGGGAGAAAAGAAGAAGTAAAATATTCGCAGTTTCTTTGCTCAAAGTAAATAACAGTCAATATAATTTCTTTTGTATGTCGAACCTTCCTAAAAAATTACTTACTAGGATTAAATTATTAAAGTTACCAAGTTCTTCGTAATTTGAATAATGTGTTGCTGTTGATTAGAATATTTTCTGTATCTCACACCGTAGACTTGTTTTTTTTTAATGATTCGTATCTTGCTTTTGCAGCGTGTTAGGCGCTTATCTTCCGTTACTGTTTGTGTTTATCTCTTTTTTTTTCGTTTTTTTTATAAATTCTTATCAAATAAGTGCTCTATGAGAAGGACTGTACACAACAACAAGAAAACATTCACTGAAAGATAAGACGACGAGTGACGACAAAGAAGCAAAAAAATCTCATAGTTACTTAATGATATTCATTTCATATGGAGTGCACAAATCGATATTGATTTCTGTATAATGTGATGTGATTGGAATCGTTCAAAATTAGACAATGACCAGTAAGGAGACATTTTATTGCATCTTCATTCGATAATTCGATTGCTGATAGTTAAAATAGCACGATTGTTCTGGAAAGATGTTGTCGCATTTAATTTCATGTTGAAATAAATAAAACTTATATTATCAGGAACATGAGACAATTTTCCTTTCAGACAATACAAAAGTTGATAATTTTTACTTTAATTCATTTTTCAATTTAAATAGATATTTTATATGATTTGACGTCTCATCTTATCTCTCAATAAACAAGAGGAAAAAGAATAGCATTTAGCTTGTTCATTTGAACTTGAACTTCAAAAATATTTACATGCAAAAAGAAATATTTCGAACAAAGATTGGTTTATTTTTTTATCTAAATCTTATGAGAAAAACCAATCTTTTAAGATAGTCTAATATAAATTGAAAAATCGAAATGGCGGGTGTGGGTTTAAACAAAAACTTCAGACACCCATACTCACACCCGCACACCCAAGAAAAACAAGAAATTCTGAAATTTTCACATGCAGAGAAGAGAAATACTGAAACTTTCACATTGAGTATATATCTGCTTATTCTAGGAAGGAAGAAAAGTAAAAAGAGTCAAAAAGTGGGAATATGAGCCTTCAATTTACCAATACTCTTAGACTCAGATGTGATTAACCATAATACTTTCGGTAAGAAGTATACGCAACGTTTTCATAAAATATATCATCATGAAAAATTTGATATTATTATTTTTTTTGTGCTATTTATAAAGGCAGATTATTCACCGGTACACTTCATTTCTCTTCTCTTCTTTTCTCAACATGATTTATTCATAATGTTGACCTTGACAAACTGTGTTTTTCTTTCTTTTTCCTTGTGTGACTAGTATATAAGCATGTATTCGTATCAATATTGATACAACTGGAGTGATGAAGTAGTTCAAATAAATATCATTATCGACGGTAGCAATAGAGCTATTACTCGAGTTCGTCACACTAAATAAATTAACATTCGTTCAATAATATCAACATTAAGTGGTAAGTACTGAAAAGGAAAAATTTGTGAGAAGAATTTTCAACAATTAATATTCTTTATCATATCCTTGCAAGTTTAGATCAAAAAGGATTAAGTGTTCTTTATTTATCGAAAGTAAACGTAAGTGAATGATAAGAATCCAGAGTTTGTCTTTCTTACATTTATATTTATTCATATATTTACGGCGAATCATTGAAAGTAAAGTTCTGATTCAACTAACGAGGGAAGCTTCCCAACTGTCCAATCGCTTTTGAGTCGAAACCATGTGCATCATGTAGGTCCTAATGAGCTATGAATACCCTGAAAAGAGTTCGAGCTGCTAGCTTATTACTGTCGAGATACTACATTTTTACGATTTTGTTAAGCAGAATGCCGTGGTTCCCCTCAGAAGCACTAGCAAAACTGAGTTTTGAATTTCGACTTCAAATTTGGCACAGAAACAGACCTCAATGAGAGTAGCTTATTGTGAAAGTTTCAGATCTTTTGGTTGTTCCTATTCTGAAATAAGAACATCGGAATCTGTCGGAGATATATAAGCAGTGTAAAAACACCCTTTTTAGCTGCATCTTAGGATAGGAATGACCAAAATGCCTGAAACTTTCACAATAAACTACTCTCACTGACGTCTGCTTCTGTGCAAAGTTTGAAGTCAAAACTCAAAATTCAGTTTTTCTGGTTCTTGAGGGGGACCACGGCATTGTGCTTAATTAAAAATACCATAAAAATGTAGTATCTCAACAATAATAAGCTAGCAGCCCGAACTCTTTTCAGGGTATTCATAGCTCATTAGGACCCACATGACGCACATGGTTTCGACTCAAACGCGATTGAACAGTTGGGAACTTTCCTCGTAAGTGCTATTAATTCAACATTCAATATGAGACGTCAGTCAATAATATGACCCTGTTACGTTTTCATCAGACTTAAAATGTTATTGAATCAAATACAATACTTCATTAAATATAAAGAATAAAAAGAAAATTTTCTCACAAAAATATATACAAATGTTGAATGTCAACAACAATGTATAAGCATATCATTTAGAAGCCAGTCTCTATCCTCATGTGATATCGATCAAATAAAATCTATTTATTATTGTTTAAACAATTGTCTAAAAACTATCTGAATAATAGCTCTTTAAAATAAAATTCCTTCCAGTAGAATTATCTATTATCAGACAATCAATGACTTCAATATATTTTTTATAGAAGATTGATAAACTTTCCATGATTATAAAAAAAGAAGAGCAGGTTAAAGTAGCAGATCATTTATATTTTGAATAATAAAAAGATGTGATGATTCAAAATAGGATATTCTGGATTATTGCTTCAATACTTGATATGGTAATAGAAGTTCAAAATATGAGATTCTTAATTATTGATGCAGTACTTGATATAGATTCAACGGCAGATTACTTTCGGGGTATCTCGAGTTGCTTCCCAGACTGTTGTTGAGATATTTGCTCCGCTTCTTGCTTTATCATCGCTTGTTGAATATGCATTAGTAGGCCAGGATTGAGACTCAAAGCATACGGCAATAAGCTTTTCTGTATTTCTTCAAAATCAACTATAATTTTGATGAACATTGTGTCGTCTCGGACATATGAATTTCCTTCCTATCTAATCTTATCCAATGAGAAAAATTTAGGTATTCCACTGGGCTATATTCATATCCGATCGAGGTCGTTGAAAACTATTCGACCTTATATCTGGTCGGAATGAATCGATAATATGTCGTTGTGCAGGTGTTTGATCGTATAAACAAACTGAGACTTTGTAGTTGAATCATCACCATTTAAATAAAGACGAGCTCTCATTTTATAGCCAGTAGGTGATGAATAGAATGGAGGTGAATATAAATTGATGTTTGCCTTTCAGATTGTGCATCAACTAGAAATTAAGCTTAAACCCTTGTCAGTGCAGTCTCTTTGAAGCAAAATATGGAAAACTCACATATTTTTTTTCAGCTTCATTATATTAATGTCAAATAGGTCAAGTAAATCTTGAATATAATCGGAAATCTGCATAAAAATTAAAAAAAACTACACTATCTAGAATACTCAGAAAAGTATTGACACCATTACAATTTCAAGTAAAATTTTGAAATATTCTCGAACAATCTAAGTCTTATTGTTAATGCCAATCAATATCTTTTTTTTCTTACTAAGAAATTATAGGAAAGAAGTCTGCTGTCTTGGATTGCTTTGGAAACGTATTCACTAATCATAATTTCGGTTGCTAAAGTCTATTGCGAGCACCTTTGCCAGCATTGCTATGACCGTCAGAAGCGTTAAAAATCATCGACCAATACTCTCATTGTCACCCATTGATTCGGGTTACTACTTTTGGATTCGGATGTTCGAGCGAAAAACCTTGCCTTACAACTTACGCTCACTATTTTCCTTAGTAAAATATATGAGTTCCACGAAAAATCGGTGAAGAAGAGTAGCTGCAAGTATAAAGAAATTTAGCCGATCGATAGAATTGATAATTGCTTCCATCAATTCATCAATAGCTTACTCATTCATTGTATTCATGCGTGACAATATACTATGTTGAATGTAACGTTGAATCGTTTGTGTTATTCAATAATATTATAGAAAAGAAGAACATCTTTTTCTTTGATTATCTTGTCGATAGCATATTTTGATTTCTATCTTCAAGCATAAGACTAATTGTTCAACTTACTTATTTTCTCATGAAAGTTTTTTATTTTTCAAACCAATGTTTCACCATATGAAACATATTGCAAATCATTGATTTTTTCTTGCAAGGATACAAAGTCTTGATTAAGAATGTCTTGATTCTGTTTCACTCCCTGCAAAAATGCATTTGATTCTTCAACAGATTATTTTAATTTCGATGATTCTTCTTTCAATATTGTAAGTGTAATTTGCATTTGGAGTGATTCATTACTTAGACGTTGTTCATTATTGACCAATGCTTCGATGCCACCTGCCAAGATATTCAACATTTCATGAACTTCTTCAAATTGAGCTGTAGCAGGAATACAAGCTCCTGCAGTTGTTGTTCGAGGAAGATCAATATTCATTTGTCTATCATTGAATTGTGATGAAATTTGACGAATAAGTTTAAATATGGCCTGTTGATGCTGTTCAGCCAAATAATGATTCTCCTTTTTGGCACGAATAAACTTAAGAACACGAACTTTTCGATGTTAAATGCATCTAAAAAATACTCATACTCGTTCATTACTGTCAAGGCCTTTCAATATACATTCAACAATCAATTTTGAACATTCGGAGACTTTATGTTTATTGAATTTATCAAGTGAGTTGAAATGTTCACCACAATATTCACAGTTTAAATTTGAATGAAATTGATCGAGATGTTTCTTTGAAACAAGAAAAGATAGAAGATTTCATTTCATTTGTGAAACCTTGATCAAGCATCATCTACACAGAAGAAATATATTTTCTCTTTGATTATGAAAGGATATTTTACTTGAATTCGTGATGTTTCTGCTTGACATTATCGACATTTAATTGTCGTTCTTGAAAAAGAACAATGAAGAATAATACTAACACTTCAAATGGATAATGAAACTTATTCTTGTTCAGCATTTAAACATTTTTGACATAGCCGATACCACATTCAGTCAATTGTACAGGCTCTCGTAATATCAATGAACATACAGGACAAATATATTTTCTATCAAGCATATGTTTATTTCTTGCATTGATGTCTATCATTATTTTAATTATTTTTTGTTAGTCAATATATAAATAAAAAAATATTTTTGGAAAACGTGAAAACTAATTAAAGTGGATTGGTATCCTAATAAGTGATCAAAGAATGATTATCCTTCGATTTAAACGATTTTGTGATTAAAATATCTAAAATTGAAAAAGTCATATTAAAATATGATAAGGATTTCAAATTTTCAAAGTAACAAAATAGCGAAGGCTTCGCAATAGATCCATTCACTTTTACTAGATCAAGTCTTGAATTTATTGTAAATATGTTGATGAAATTTTGATTGTAAATGATATTATCATTGATGAAGATCAATTGAACATGAAGAGGCACATCACGGACTTTCTTTAAATTCAGTTGAGTTATATTTAAAATATGATTGAATTATACACGCTCATTCAACCTATGACAATGGTTTATATTTTGACTTACTTCATAATAACATTACTTATATTGAGATTTTTTCCATATCTATTTCGAACAGGATGAGTGTGGGTGTGTGTGCGCGTATTGGTATGAATCGGTGAAGAAAAGTTTTACACCCACACTCTTGATGAATATAAAGCTTTAAATCATTTAGTTTTTCATGAAATACTCATTAGCATATGGTAGGATCCTCTATCGGAAATAGGCAGTGAAACACGAAACTTATACTCGTAACAATCAATTTTAAATATTTGTAGTTCGTTTTTATACACGCAATAGACGCACAAAACTTTTTCTCCAAATAATCAATTTTTATTTGAGATGATGACGGCAGAAGAACAACAAAAACATGGAAGTTACCCGACTGTTAACTGTTGGAAAATTTCCCGAATCAATCATAGGATGAAAATCTGCGTGTTTTATAAGCATCCACCTATTTTTGGAATAATCATTTTAGTAAAAAAACAATAAGAAATAAAAAATTTAACAAAAATATTTTTATTACACATAGAGATTCTCCGTATGAGTTCGAAATAGTTTTTTTTTTACTAGGTATGTGTGTGGAAATGCAGATGACTGTCAGAAAAGGCAAAACCAACACTAAAACCCAAAATTAAACTTAGATAGAATTCGTTTTTAATTAGGCATAAACATACAGAATAATTTTATTTTTCATTTAAAAATTCTCATTTTTGTTTACATTAAGAAAACATACCATGTATCTATGTTTTTTTTGATTAGACAGAATATTCATTTTCACTTATTCATACTGTAATGTATGCACAAATGACTTCTTCTGCATCGACATCGAAAATGATTTTCGAACAGCGGTGTAATCAGGATTTTTACGCCAATGAGGAAACTTCTTTTGTGTCGAAAAAAACCGATGGGCGAAATGGGCAAAGTTGAGTGTGGGTGTAGATTGAGAGACGATCCACACCCTCGCCCACATTAGAGATATTCCATGAGAACTCAACCACAAAATACACAAGTATTTTCGAATCGATGAAATTTCCAGGATTTGTAAGTCATAGTGGGCTATTAAGATCTCCAACATCAATTTTTTAAATTTCATTAATAAATAGGAACATGTCGAGTAGAACATTTTTTATGTATAATCACGCAAATTAGATTTGAAGGTGAGGATTCAGGTGAGAATGATAGTTTTTTTAGATGAAACTGAGTGTTAATAATGAATACCTATTCAGGAATACTTGTTTATTGAGTATTCGAGATTAAATAAGCATCGAAAAAATTCCAAACAACATCCGAAAAGATTAGGAATTATATTGATAATGAGTCAATTTCATACGCTTGTGACCAGTTTTCATTTCTGCTGGCTTATCGGTATTCTTCTCGAACGTTATCTGAAGTGATTGATAATTGTCACTTATGGTAAACTATCGTTCTTTTTCAATGAGCCGTTGAGTCATTTCCATGAAGAAATTTGATGACCTTGGATGTTGTACAAATGTGACACTGGTCAAATGATTGACACGTTCGAGAACTCATTTCATACTGTCAATACTCTTCGTTTTTAGTTTTCAATGGTCTATTTGAAAGGATACTACAGAACATATTCAGCCCATCAATGGCGCCAAATCATCATCATAGAATAGACCGAGAGTGCGAACATTGCATGCTTGTTTGAGCAAAATATTGATCGTGCGAATGCAAAAAGGACGATTTTTTGAGACGAACAACCAGATTTCATCAAGTTGTGAAAGATCGATAAGTAACGGAAGACAGTCGAATGCATGAGACCACCATTTACCGCCGATGTCTACTGCCAGTTGAGAGATATGACGAATCTGGTGAATTGGTGGTAGAAACTAAAATAACAGATAGAAATGTAGTGCTTTCATGTTTTGCTTCAGTTCAATCTGATTCCTACCAAAACTATGTTCTCTGAAGATTCGGATAGACTACGACTATTTCTACCTTTTCACCCTTTGATGGTTGTGAATCATTTTTACTTGATAGCTATGAGAAGTTGTCCAAATCATGCATCATTCTTTCCACTTAAGACGTAGATTCCTATACAATGATTAGAGAGACAGAGAGAACTTTCTACGGAAAGGGTGGGTGTAGGTGTGGGTGTGGATGTGGTTGTAGGTCATCTCTTCACTCACACCCACACCTTCAGTTGCAGCCATTTTTCAGTAATACCATCATAGTATGTTTATCCCTTCCCACGAAATTCCCAGTCACATTATTTTAATATTCCGATTCTCGTCTATGGACTGACGAAAAGTGATGAATCAAATGGGATAAAAAGGAGCAAACTAATCATGTAAAATAGTGACAACTTCGCAGAATAGAAGAATTAGTCCATTTCGACCGACAATGTGTTTCGCAGACTCCTATACAACCGAGTCATTTCATATACGATCAGTTGTATATAGTATTTTGTTATAATTAATTCGTTTATTAGCAAACCAATTGGTCATCATCTGAGTTGGGAGGACATGGGTGTGGGTTTGAGTATCAATGTAAAGAGGAAAACACCCACACACCCACATTGGAGTCGACGAAACGTATTGTCAGCAAAAAAGGTTTTGGCGAAAATAAAAATTACGACGTAGAAATCCTTGCAATCATTGAACTTGTGTGTGATCGATGCAACCAAGTAAATTCACTAGGCTGCTGATTGACGAGCGATTATCAATCGATTGAGTGAACGGAAGTTGGTTATGGGTATCGATTTCATATCTGTCAATATCCTTTCTAATCAATATTTCAATTATATATTAGCTCTGTTTATGACGTTTAAAATAGTCTTTCTAGTCTTAGAAATCCTTCCAATAAGTTACTCATCAAAATCAAGTAATCAAAAGCAACTATACCAAGTAAATTTCAGCGATGATTGATTGCAACTTCGTTGGGTGTTGTGTATATCACAAGCGTCTGTTTTTTGTCGAATGATTCATTTGTTAGTTTTGCCTCATAGCAACACTTTACGCTCCATTTTTGTTTGTTTTTGCCTCCTTTTTTTACGTTTTTCTTTTTGAATTCTTTTCGACTACATATTCTATTGAGAAGAACTGCACATAACAACAGTAACACATTCAAGGTAAAGAACGCAAAACTATTGATTATAAACAAGAAAAAAGATTCATATTTATAACAAGAAACTCAGTTTCGTATTCGTAGGGACCATAAACACCTATTTTTATTGTAAGTATAATATGTATGAGTTGGCATCGTTCAACAATATGCAATGGTTAACAGTCGTAAACTTTATTGAGTACCTATGAGAAGATCTGATTATCGAGCGCTAGTGGAATATAGTTTTTCTATAATTGGTTTCGCATTTTATTTTATTCATAGATAGATGAGACTTAGATGATTATAAACATTTGACAACTGTTCTCTAAGTTGATAGCAAATTGATAATTTTCAATATAATTAGTACTTTTCGAATTGAATTCATATTTTAGAAGATCTGACACATTCATCTTATTTCTTCAATAGAAAAAAACATAAAAAGAAAAAAGTTTTCCTAGTGTTTATTTGAACTTCCAATTCAAAAATCATTTATATTATTAAAAAAAAGAATATGTTCAAAAAATTTGGGTTATTTACTAAGTAATGTATGCGAGAACAAACGAATTTTTTAAGATAGTCCAATATGAATATTAAAATCAAAATTGAGAGTATATTATTCTGAATCCCAGTGAACATAATTATAAGATCTTATTGAATACATTTTGTTAACTACGAAAGAAGATGAAAGATTTTTTAAACAAACGTGTCAATTCAAACATATCATCAAGTTGTTTTTTTTGATAGTATCTCGGAAACATAAGAAGCTGATATGAATGAAATACAAATTGAAACTCAATCTTCAACGGTTTTATCATAAGTCTGTTAGATAATATAGAGAAGTACGCAAGATGAATCGAAAATTCTTTAATTGAAAAGAAAATTGAATATCCTCACAAACATTCAAACTGCGCTGTCATGTCATATCCTCAGATACCAAAGCCAAACTAAAGACAATTTCCGAATGCCAACACTTGAAAACTAGCATTAGTTTTCGTGCATATTTATGTCATTATTTTGAGATTGTCAATCATCAAAAATTGATCTTTATACGAAAAACGTATGATATTCAGAATCACAGTGTGAAAACAGACTGGAAATATGATATTTTGTCGCAAAACATTTCCCATGACAATTTAACATGCTGAGACATCGCAAGTGAACTTGTACTAATAAAAGCTCGAGAGAAAGTAGCGATCAAACTTTGATGAACATATTGTATGACGAAATAGAGAAGGATGTCGACATGAGTGAAGCTAGCAATATGTATAAACTAAAAAAAAGAATTTGTCATATGCCAATTGTTGATCTTATTTTAACTTCTTCAATTCATGGAGAAATATATATCTTGAATTTTGTTTTGTCACATTCAGAATTCGCCGAATTCAAACATGCTCCATAACATTAACAAGAAAAGTTTTGTACTATTAATACGTGCATTACGAGAATTATGTTTATAATAGATGTATATCAATGGAAAAGAAATCTTAGGTAATATG
Organism: Rotaria sordida; assembly: GCA_905250125.1. Lineage (NCBI taxonomy): Eukaryota > Metazoa > Rotifera > Eurotatoria > Philodinida > Philodinidae > Rotaria > Rotaria sordida. The sequence goes on from CAJNOL010003805.1 coordinate 16,581, forward strand.
TTTTCAACAGAAACTGATGTTGAACCCTTGATACTATCAACAGTTACTCTAAATGATACATTGACGACGATAAATATTATTAGGACAAATTAGTGATTGTAAAATTCATCTATCAACGATTTCTGCTCGTATGTATGTTTACATACAGTTGACAAATAAACGAAACGTCTCGTTTGCATTTTTCAAAACATGCTCTTAGTTTCAAATTTTCTTATAAATAACGAACACTCATATAATAGGCATGAATCTTATTTTTGCTATTTTTTCATGCATTGATAAACAACATGGGTTCTACAAATCGACAGCGATGTTGAAGACGTGAACTCTTTGTTTTTAATTCAAAAATAACGAAAAAAACATCGCCATTGTAATGCATGTGTGATACTTTTGTGCAAACACAAGAGTTTATTCCACGAATAAAAAATTGCCCATAACGTTGATTACATTATGGTTCTGCTGGATTTCTTCTGAGGGGTGCAACAAAAAAAGTACGTTAACAAAGAATAAACAAACGAAAGAAATACACACACTAATGCATTTTTATTATTGTTACCATCGTTTTTTTTCTTCCGTTCGTATCTGTATAGTGAGTGACGATATGAAGGTAGCGAGTGTAAATAAAGAAATGTAAAAAAAGATCCAGTCTGCACTTTTTTTTTGTTTCAGTGGGATTCTATCCCATCAAGAGCTTTTTGCTACTGTCTGTCGCTATACTATTGTTGAGTTGATAAGTTTAGATGAATAAAAATTGTTCATACATTACATTCATTTCGTTTCTCTTCATGGTTCTTGATGTACAACTACATAATATCGCTAAAATCTATGTATTAAGTATGATTAAGATTATGCTCAAAACATCGTTAAAATCGAACGAATGCTCAAGGATTTGGGTGTGCATAGGTGTAAATGTGAGTGTGAGTTAGGACAGAATTTACATCCACACCCTAAAATTTCAACTCAATAAGTTTAAAAAAAAAAGATTTTTCAAGCTCTGTAATAGCTTCTTCTATTCCAAGGTTTGTATCGTCAATAAGACTAATATAGTTAGGTATTTTTTCATAAATATTCACTAGAATTATCATACATGTAGAAGCCGAAGAGTGCTTACGGCTATTCAACTTCTTCTTCAACTATTCAACTATTCAACTATTAAACTTTCAACTTTCAACTTTCAACTATTCAACTATTCAACTTTCAACTATTCAACTTTCAACTTTCAACTATT
>CAJNOL010003806.1:0-19472 GCA_905250125.1 Rotaria sordida
AAAATATGGGACCTAAAGGGCTTAAACACCTGGGGAAGTTCCCTCGTTAGCACAACGCATACGAACGCCATTTTACTCAAATAAACACAAAACGATTGTTTATGCAAAAAAATTTCTTTCTTGATCGAACGGAATTTCAAAGACATTCTTGAAATAATGTTTAATAAAATACTAAATTGAATATGAGCGTTTGATAAAACAATTGTAGTCCTTTATTTCATCAATTTATCTCGAATTTAAAATATTTCTTTTTTTTTTTTGAAATTCGATCTTACTTTAATAAAAACTTTTTCACGTTGTAATTTAGATGCCTTTTTATTATAAATCAAGCTTGAATAACTTTTAATCCAACTTTCATCCATAATAATTTAATAAAGTCAAGTTGAATATACTTTTTAGATTTAGATCGATTTTAAATGCAAATAAATTCGATTCGAATTAATGAAAATGGGAATTTCTTAAATTTAAACAAAAAAACAATAAGTTTAAAGTAAACCAAGGCCTTTCAGAGTAAGTTTTTGAACCTAACTGATCTCTTTAAATGAATTCCAAATTCCTAATTAAACAAAAATATTGTTATATTTATACGTCCCATCAAAATATCATGCCGTAAATTTGTTATATACCCGATCTACTCATAGGAATAATACTAAAAAATCAATAAAGTTAAGGGTAACTGTGTGTGATGCTGTTTATTGCCGTTCCACCACAGTCATTGCTATAATACATAGTACATAATACATATTACATGAATTCTAGTATTGTACGTTTTTTGAGACTATATATGGTAATAGAGGGACATATGGATCTGATACAAGGCGAAAGAAGGTAGTGCAAGTTGTACTTGTATTTGCGCATCCTTCATTGTTTCACAAAATTCATTCCGAATATAACTAACTAACATGCACTCAACCTCGCTCATAATTCATATCAATCAAATTAATTTCTTAAGCTATACATAGCAAATAATAGAAGGATTTATTGTTTCCCGATATGAATATAAAACAATATTGATCGATTGCCGGTAAGTTGATTCCCTAACGTACGTATTTAGAGATGTGAAATTTTGTTCCTTCTTCGAGTCAGACGAAGTGCATTGACTCATATGCTATTCAAGTACTTATAGATAATTTACTTCCTTGTTCTATTCGGATATCAATGACCACCATAGTATCGTTGCCAAAAAATGAAAACGATAGAATTTTTCAGACGAATTGGGAAACTTATCAAATTGTTCTTCGAGAAAATTACAATCAAAATATTCAACTCTATTCAAAAATACCAGAATATCTTGACTCTCGATTTTCGGTATGCAAGTTATTGATTCTGTTTTTGCTAAAAAAATATTTTTTCTTTTCTTAGAATCCATTTTCCATTCTTGATCTCGGTTGTGGTGATGTGGATTATCTTTCCAGGACATTGCTCAAAGAGAATCTTTGGTCTCGAGTATCAGCCTATACTGGTGTGGACCTGTCTGAACGAGCGATGCGAATAGGTGAACAGAACGTTCGACAGGCAGCACCACCCAATACTCAGGTATCATTTATTGTTGATGATTTGCTATGCTTTGTCTGCTACTTATGATCTTGTATTCTCATCACTTGCCGTTCATCATCTTCACGATAGTGACAAAGGACAACTTGTTCATGAAATTCGTCGTATACTGAAACCTAACGGTACTTTAATGCTCATCGATATTTTCCTTGAAGAAGACGAGGATCGTGATCATTTCATGCAAGCGTTTACGTATCATATCCGTCACGATTGGATTGCATTGAACAATGAACAAAACAAGAATCTTGTGGATCATGTACTCAACTTTGATTTTCCGGCAAAACTATCATCATACGAGCAGTGGGCCTCATTGCAGTCACCTTACACAAATGTCAAATGTCTCGAAAACATACGTTTCTGTAAAACGATTGTCTTCGAAATTGAATCATGAATACAATAATACAATCAATGTTCGAATAGAGAGAGAAAGAAATGATAAGCGCGAGGAAACTGAACAGAACAAGCCTTCCATATAATACATACGAAATGCGTAGGCATCTGTCGCGGTGTTAACTCGGATAGGAAAGAAGGGTGTGGGTGCAGGGTATGTTGAGTATTAGGGTGGATGTTGATGTGGGTAATTGTGAGTGTAGGAGGTGGTTGAGTGTGAGTGTAGGAGGTGGGTGATTATGAATGTAGGAGGTGAGTGAATGTGAGTGTAGGAGGTGGGTGAGTGTAAGTGTGGATCTTCTCTTCACATCCACACTCACATCTACACTCACACCCATACCCATATCCATACCTACACCCACACCCCACCCACACTCCACAGCCACACCCATACTCCACATCTACACCCACACCCACACTCCACATCCATACCCGCACAAACACCCACACCCCACACCCGTTGTCCAATCTTCAATAGAACGTTTCATTTTCTTAGAGAAAGTCACTCAAAAAGGCTAATTTTTGTCGATTTAGCTTTTTTTCTCAAAATTCGAAATAATTACAACAATCACAAACTGACTTTATTCATCAAAGCACTGTATGAACAACCAATAATAGACAATGAATCATATTGATAATTAAGTGATATATTCACAGCGTTATCTAAAAAGCATGTTGATAGAAGGGTGTGGATGTGGCTGGGTGTGGAGTGTGGATGTAGGTGTGGGTGTCGGTTTTGTAAGAAATTGCACGCACATGCACACTCTCACCCCAAACATCCACACAGCCACACCCACATCCTAACTTTTCGCGAGCTTTTAAATGATTCATTTTATTCAAAAAAAAGTTTTTTTAATACTTGGACTTCTGGTTAGTTAAGCCTGTTTTTGAACCGTTCAAGTGATGCAGCATTTGCTATTGTGCGTTTTCACCATGTGTGAGCTGTTTGAAATTTCTGGACAACCTAGTAGATTTCTCTTGATAAAATCGAACACATCCATTGTATTTCCTGTTACTTCTATTTTTTGGTTCACCACCAATTTTCTTTGCCCATGCTTCATGGTAAGCGACATTCATACAATAAACAAGAATGGGTATTTTCGGTTTGATTTTTCTGCATTTAAGGGCAAAGCCTTTTCCTTTACTAGCGCCACTTGTAACCACGACACAGTATATGAACATCTTACATTTTAACAAATTCAATGCTTCATTTGTTGTTTCGCTAGCATATATATTAAAATTGTATTCCTCTTTTAGTTGCTGCAATGTACCAGAATTAGCATAACTTTTTATCTTTGCATCACGCCATAAAACAAACCTATCCGTCTGGAGAAAGCCAACGATATACAGTGGTAATATCTGTTTCTTATCTTTAACTACAAATTCTTCATAGTGTTCCTCATTTTCAGTTTTGATCGGATAATTCGAACCGGGTTGAGTATCAACTTGTACATAATGACTATCGTAGTCCTCATGTAGCGGTTTTCCATGGTAGCTCATATCTGAAACCGTTAATGCTTTACCTAATGAAACAACACTGCATAGGATGTATCTAAGTTGTAGAACAGTTTCATTTGTGTGATCATACTGTGTTGCATATATTAGTGAACTAGTGAAATAGACGCCTTGTCCGAAATAACCAGCATCTGTTGTACCCTTGAATTGCAAGTTATCTTCAAATATACCATCGAAATGTTTCCTGCTTCTCACACCATGAAATAAAAACCTTTCATTATTGCTAGCAGACAATTTCGAGGAATATTCGATAAAATCTTTTACAAGTTCTTCATTATAGACTAGTGACATGTTGTTGATAACATATTCCTCGCTACAGTTCCTCAATGAATCATTAATAACAATGCTTAACTGTTGACTTTTCGTTTTCATAATTTTCCATGTTTCATCGTCAATAATAGTTGGCCGTTCGTTTAATTCATAAAACAAATCAATATTATCCGGAATAATTACTTCATCATTAAGTACTTTGTCGAAATTTTGAAGCTCTGCGCTGATTGAAGGAATCAAGTGGAAATCTTTACCTGCTTCAATTGATGTCATTCTTACATACTCATCGACTTTGCTCGTCGGTTTTCTACTTTCAGAGTGTTTGACAATTAAACTAAAGTTTTTTGAAATCTTCTCCAATTTATTCTTATCGCGTAGTATTTTTTCCTTGAATACTATTTTCAAAGTTGTACTACCTTTTATGGCTTCTGAAATAAGAATTTCATCTATGTTGACTTCCAAATCATCGGCCAAATGTCGAAGCAGTAATTCCCAATCAAACTCGTGTGGATTTAATGGAATTGTTAACTTTACTTTTGGTAGATCATCTTTTATGGTATGACCGAGTACTGGTAGAGGAAGAAATATCGGGGTAATCTTTGAGTTAACGTCCGAAGGATCTAATGGAGTATTTGGTTTTCTCACAGTTTTATTAAAAACTATATTTTTGCATGCGTTTGTTATATGATCATCTATCACATCATGGGCCTTTAGTGGAATATTAACATTCAGTATGTCAAACGCATTCAATTTTTCTTGTGTAGTAAAAGTAACGTGATCAAATATATGAGGAGATGTTTACTTCGCATTCCTTTATGACGTTGCTACAACTTGTACTGTACAACAATATTATTATAATATAATCTCATATTTGAATAAACTATTTCAGTAAGTATGATATCTTTGGGCATAACTCTGGTATCTTCGACGATTCTGCTAGTGTTTGGAGATTTGTGCTTGTAATTGTGTCGCTATTTTCCAAAACATGATCATCTAGTACTAGATAATAATTTTCCGGTCCATCAAGTTCATTCTGTTGACACACACAGGAAATAATATCAAATATTGTTGTATCTGCTTGAACAGTAATATTTGATACAGTGCTAGTGGAACGAATTCGTATGGAAATGATCAAATTATTATTGACATTATTGGCACCTTCCTCATTCACTAAAACAGCAATTCATTATCATTTATAAATTACTAGTATCTATTACATATTATAACAAAGCAAACTACCCTTCGTCAAATAAGTTAAACTTGAAAACTGAAACTAGACCTTTAGAAAGAGAAATGTACTACAATATCTTTGGTTTGAATGTACCAACTAAAATCTGACCTCCTAGCACTTGATGTTCTTACTTTTGTTCGAAGCATTCACAACATTGATCAGAACAAGAATCAAGAGGAGCAAAGCGAGAACAGACGAGTCTTTATGTTGTGCATATATTTTAAATGAAAGATAACGACATTTTTGAAAATATAATCTTGTCCGAATACAATCTGTGTTAGCACCACGTCTAAAACTTACTTTGCTCTTGTAAGTCTTGCACGAAGGAATCTTTAATCCCGTCTATACCGTACGCATCTTAATAGAAGAAAAGATCTTAAGATTAACATTAGCTGATGTGCATACTTTCAAGTCCTACCTGCATCTGTTGGGTGATCTATCTTTTTTCGAAAGCAGTCACGACATCGCTCAGTGCGAAAGTTATCAGCAAGAAATCGAGAACATGCTGATCCTAATTCTATTTACGCATTGAAAATAAATGAAAATGCTGATTTCAATTGCATGCTCAAAGGAATATTTGAATTCATTTGGATATTGTATCTCAACCTTACTTTTTTCACTTGTTTCTTCAGATGAGTCATCGTGTACCATATCACGGCCACTTGATGCACAGCTGAAGACGTCTTTATATAGAAATTTATGGGTTTCATTCTAGAATATTTATTGAAGCCTTACCTGTAAATACTTCATGCTCTTCCTTTGGGAGGAAGCAGTCACGACATCGTTCAGATCGAAAATTATCAGAAACAAATCGAGAGCAAGTGATTCTTGACGCTGTTCATGCAATTAAAATAGGCCATAGCGATATTTTTTTAAAGTATACTTTCGTGTAGGCATCAAAACTGTTTTGCTATTACGTGTGAAACTTACTTCGCTCTTGTAATTCTTGTCGCAAGCCATTGTCGACCTTCCCAATATCGTATGCATCTAAGTAGTAAGTATAGCTTAAAATGAGTATTGAATGATATACATCCTTGTTAAATCTTACCTGCTTCTGATTGGTGATCTACATTCTTGTGAAAGCACTCACGGCATCGATCAGGACGGAAAGCATCAGCAACGAATCGGGAGCATGCATGTATTAATACTGCTTGTATGATTGGAATGAGAAGAACGTCATTTTGAACAGTTTGTTTCCCTTTATGCGTAAAGCTTTCTGTGTTACATGGAAAACTTACTTTTTTCAGACGTTTCATGGGGCAAGCAGTTGTCGCATCCTTGAGAATCAGTTGAATCTTGATTGTGAAAGCGTTCACAGATAGCGAAGTACTGAGATATTGGTCTATTTAAACATTTCCTCAGAAGTCTTACCTTTTACGATTTGGTGATCTGCTTCACATTGGAAGCAGTCTCGGCAGACGTGTGGTCGAAATAGATGCGGTGAAAATTTACGACAAGGTAGCATAGTCTATTGTTGGAAAATGTGATATTAGGATGTGGGTTTGGGTATGTGAGGTGTGGGTATGGGTGTGGACGCATCTCTTCTTCATTCACACTCACACCCCACACCCTATACTCACATCCACACCCACATTAAGGCGATCTTCTTTGCGAGATCTCTCGGGAACAGCTCAACAAAAAGTTATGTCACTTTTGAGGCAGGCAGATCTCGATAAGCGAAACGAAAATTGTCATAGGCTCAAAATTTCCAGATGTTTCTTTCAGGAATAAATGGGGAACTGCGAAGACCAAAAACGGTCAGAAGTTTCCCTCGCAAAGCTCTATACTTCATTTTTTCAAGGTGCAATTTTTTGTTATAAGAACTAGGGTCAAATCGAGATACTCGTTATTTTTTCTTTTAAAAATAGCGTTCCTAGAGATCAGAAGAAGCAAAAGGGTGTAGATGTGTGGGTGGGTGTGCTAATTGCAGTAGTTCCCATATCCACACCCACACCCACAATGAAAACTTTTCATTTACATAGCGTTCGATAGAGAAGACTTGGATGACTCTATCGAGCAAAAAAAAATCCAAATCGGAAAGAGTCAATTCTAGAGTCTAGGAAAGGGATACCCTTAATTAAAATGAGAACAGATGACTTTAAATAGCACAAAAGAGTGATTTGTCTTATAAATTGTTTTGATCTGCATAATGAGTTATTAGTTTGATAGATGAGTTGTTAGAATAATAATCTTACTTTTTGCCAAAAACGAATTGTTGAGAATTACTCTATTTTTGCTTAGTGTTCGTCAACGGGCAAAAGTCTAAAAAACAAAGAGTAATATGACCAAATTGTGTTTGCAAATAAATAATGAGAAAGATAACTTTGCACGATACGTCATGCAAACGTCAATGTGTTATCTTTATTGTGATGTTCGTTAAATGTTTACTGTATTTTGACTAAATAAATGAAAAGAAAGATGTTTCTTGTTATCATTTTCTGCCTATGTCACATTTTCGTTAATAATAATAATCAAAAGATGTATAGTAGTGAGTTTCGAAAGAGTTTCCTATCAATTCGATTCATAGTAATTGTTTTCTCATGATAAGCAGACAGTAACAGCCTGTTAACATCATTAGAAAATTCAGGTGAAAAAAGAAAATTTGAATAGTATATGAATGTAACTTTTATTTGAACAATGTATAGTGAATCATATAACAATCAGTTGAATGCTATTCGTCCGTTTTCTGTTCGATATTGCACGCGACATAGCTCTCTGATTCACTGAATGATTCAATGACGATCTCGATCATTCATTGTTGGTTGTTCGAGAATCTAAAATCCAAAAGACAATTGCAGAGACATACTATTCAATCCACTTATAGATATTCATCTAGGATATGGATGTAGATGGGTGATAAGGATTTTCTCACCTTAATCCATATCCACATCCTCCACAATGGCAAATAAAATATACGTATAACGACCGAATTGTGCAAGTCAAGGAAAAGAAGCAGAAGCATGAGAAGTAATATATTGATCAACACACAAGCAATTGTCACATCACTGATCCGAACAACAGCACCAGACGATCTCATCCAAGGTAACCATCACTTACTTGATTTTGAATAACATAAATAGAGTATGATGAGTTGCGTCGAATGGCGTTTAAATGAACTTTCTAATTTTATAAGTTTCCGAAATAATTATACTATCCATTCGTCGATTAATTGGTATAGTTGAGATTCATTTTTATACAGAATGTTGAATAAAGTGCTGCGTATTCAAGATATTGAAACGCTCTATCACATGCGTCTATTCACTGGTGATCTTCATCGACAATTGAACTATCGAAATAGTCCAATAGAACAGATTCGAACACTTGAAATCGACTACATCGGCAAGAACATTCATTACAAGTTTCCAGAATTTCTACGTTCATTAGATGAAGAAAGGAGGGATCTAATTTTTACATGAATCTCAGTTTTAGACACGGTAATTAGTTTCAATTATTGATGAACAACTAACAGTAGCAAGCAGAATGATTTGACGGGCTGAGCGAAAACGGCCAAACAATAATCGAAACAGCCGCAATTCATGCTAAACAAAGAGTCATAAGGCAATCGTAAAATTATCATACGATTCCAAGAAAGTCGTCACTATATACAGAGCATCATTCCATTCGATAGACGAGCATATTTCTTGTAGCTTCTCAACGACTCACTCGAAAGCTCTGATATTTTTACCGTAAGCTTTTCAGACATCTCTCTTAAAACCGAAAAAACATCGAATAAATATCTCTATACAGTGCAAACCAGAAAGGAACGATATCTTTTGGCGCTTTTCGGTCGATGAAGTATACATTCTATTAGTCAATGTAAATAACGAATCATTATTTCACTTTTGATTCATATGCTACTGACGCATACGATTTTGCGCCGACTTACTTTTATTATTCTACCCCAGCATATATTCTTATCTTTTATTTTGTTCTTTCTTTAATGCAACGTGTGCGACGATAGATAAGGAGAGCAACACCAAAACATAATACTTTCTACATTCTGCACGTGTATTATGGCAATACTTTTTGTCCTTGTCGGAATTCTGCTGACAATATTTTTTGTATATGTCAAATTAAAGTACTTTATCCTACGTGGTCCTTTGCCGGGAAAACCACCTCAATTTTTATTCGGAAATATCGTACACACAGGTATATCAAGTGGAGTTTCGCCAGCCACTGTTAGCTTGCAAATGCAAGCCGAATTTGGCGATGTTTATCAATTTTGGGTGGGACCGATGCGAGTTATCGGTCTATGTAACGCTGAAGATATACAACATGTCTTTGGTCATCGACACATCTACGAACAAGGCAGTCTATACAGAGATCATCATACTCATTTCTTCTCAGAAGCAATAATTTGCAATATAGGTCAGTGATAGATGACAATTTTGTTGAAAAGTTCGATTTTCTAGTAATATAGTTTATGATTCCAGGAAGAAAATAATATCTTATTAATCAAATATCAAGCATAAAAACCTCTCAGCATAATTCATTTGAGGCTAAAATGTGGAATTCACATATATTTTTCTAAGTAAAATACCTATGTTTTGAATCTTCACTCATATTTAGCTATCTGACATAGAAGAGGGTGAATGGAAGGGAGCTGCAAAAACGTCGATTTATAATTTACGGTCACTATTTTTCTTCGAAAAATATATGTTAGTACCACAAAAAGATTGAGATTATTGGAATTTTTTTCTGAATTTTAAACAACTCACTAAATTCTACATGCTTTCAAATTGTGTATACGAAGAAACAGTAGTCATATTCAGTTATTGTATTTTTATTTCAGGAGCTAAATACAAGCGTCATGCAAGCATAATTCTTCCTCTATTTCGTCGGAGTAACGTCTTAGACAGTTTGGAATTAATCAATGATTGTACAGACCAATTACTCGATCGATGGCGTTCAAAGAATGATGATCCTACTCGTATTCATCTTGATATAGGAAAACAATGTCAAGACCTATTGCTTGCAATCTTTGGTTTAATAGGTTTTGACTTTGATCTACAAACGTTGACAGATGATGATAATGATGCCAAAAATAATAAACTCACAAAATCTTTACATGAGTTTTTGAATATTTTTATGATGACTATAGCTATGCCATCAATCATGACCAAAATCTATCTGAAATTCAGTACTCGATATCGCCAAGCATTCAATATTATCAACGACTATGTAGATAGCATAATTGAGCAAGAACAAAACAAAACACAAGAATCGATTGGCAAACGAAAAAGAAATAGTCTAATTGCATCACTCGTTTATTCATTACATCAAGATAAGAAGAATGAGGCGACAAAGTCAAACGACAAACAGAAAGGTAAATTAACTATTTTCGATTCCATTTTTACATTTTTTTCGATAAAATTATCTTTTCATATCGAAAAACTACTCTGTAGTTTTAGTATTTATATAAATTGTATCTTCAACATCACGATCGAGGATCGTTGATTCTATTATTCTCGTCTCTAGCGCATGTTCTGATCTCAAGTACTTGATCCTGTAAAATAGAAAGTAGGTTGTATTTCTATTAGTAGTTTATTGTGTGAAGTAGTTGGTGAAAACAGCAAATAATCTAGTATTTGAAATCAATACATTCATGAAGGTTGTTTAGGATTATCCCGCACTGAAGTACTCCATGAAATACTCCTATTTCTTATCGCCGGTTATGAAACAACATCATGTGCACTCACATGGTTTATTCATCTAATGAGTAAAAATCCTCGAGTTCAAGCAAAAATCAAGGCTGAACTAGGCGATAACAAATTTCAACGTCTGTCTATCGAACAGCTCGATTCTCTTGATTATTTGAATTGTGTTATTCAAGAAGTATTGCATTTTTCTTCACCTGCCGTTAGCACATTTCGTACTGTAACTGTCGACGATCGACTACCAGCAAGTGGAGCTCAGTTATATAAAGGCGATGAACTAATGATTAATATGTATAATTTAACACGAGATAAACGCTATTGGAAGATCGATCCGGATCTATTTTATCCTGAACGATTTCAAGGTGATGACAAAGATCATCATCCATATGCATCGATTCCATTCGGTGGTGGTCATCGACAATGTATTGGACAAGAATTAGCTCGATTAGAATTGAAAGCAATCACCAGCAGACTTATGCAACATGTAACTTTTCGTGATGGTGGTCCAGAAGTCAATGCAGGTGGACACAACCAGACACTTACGCTCATGCCAAAGAATGTCGGGGTCATTATTACATTCGACTAATTTTTAACATTCTTCAGACATTTACTTTCTTAAGTATGTGATGAAATCAATAATACTTTTTTGTCACTTCGACAGAAGCTCTTCCAGGATGCAGAAATAAAGGAAATCTATCGTAAATTGTTGCTCAGTCAATTCTCAGTATGATCGATTGAAATATCTCACCATTCTTGGTGATGTCTATGCTCGTTTCAACATTCTTTCCTTGATTTATTTCGAAGTTCGTCGTTATTATTTCCATTGTAGACTTTTGTCAACGTGTGAATCATTTCATAACAAACGTATCTTTTCTTGTCAAATAGTTTCACTGGCATTTCACTATTTGTCGTCAAAAGAGATAAGAATTACAATGCCAAATACTTTGCATCATCTTCTTCGTTTCATATAAAATATACACATGGTCATCTTGAACTGTTATACTTGTTTTTGGGATAAAGAGTAATGATATTATCGCTCAAATATTTTTTTTCACAATGATCGACTAAAGTGAGAGTGTTTCAATGGTCCTTTCGATACCAGTCTCATCATCGATATTTTCGTGTGTATCAGACGACGGCGATCTTCTACAAAATATGTAACACAGACATGTGAGACGTGATCTCAGTTTTTCCTTTCTTGAATACTTCATTTCGTTATATTCAGCTGTAAATTTAGTGAGAGAAACAGATAAGTAGATCAGTGTCTTGCAGCCAGAATCACGAACGAGTTTTGATTCAATTTTATCAAATCAAGTTCGAGTTGGGCTATAGAAGCTTTTGAGTTAAAAATTTTCGTCAATAGCACTTGTCTATTCTTCCTGCTGATGTACAAGAATGTCATTCGTATTTTGTGAATGAATTTTATCCACAATATAAAGGAAACATCCAAGAATAGTATTTCTCTCAAATTGGTTTTACTTTTTCATTCAATGACGTTTAGTTCTTTTCGATTCAGTCGTTCGATTAAATAAAGATTTCACGTCAATGCTTCATAAATTTTCAGAAATCTAAACAATTTTTTCGAAAGTAACAAACTGGCGTGAATAGAAATCATAGAGCGAAAAGGAAAGAAAAAAGCGACAGAAAATCACCATGATACTCGTATTTAATGGCCTTATCTAGTCAATGTTCGCTTCATTCTATATGAATCCGTACAATACCGTCAGTGTTATCGTCAAAAAATCAACAGAAAAATGAATGCTCCAAAAGTCAGAATACGGAAGAAAAACTGAATCTCTCCACCTAGTTTCAATTTAAAGAGCAAACTTTTTTTGTGCTGATAGAAGAAAATTCCAAGTTTTTATTTGTACAGAAAAGTTTAAGAAAAACCAAAAGAATATAAACGAAAGCTATTCTATACAAAAATTTACTGTTTTCATGAAGAAGTAACAGTAGTCTTCCGAGTCTTCGGAAATTTCATCCGTATACAATTGGATGAGTAGTCACAGAAGACATGATATTCGAATTTGAAAATAACTATCCTATCGATTCATCGACGAGTCGTGTCGTCATAGATCTTGATAATTTTGTGAGATGTTATGTTTGGATACACATTGTGTCTGAGTCCAAATTGTAAAAAAAACATCTAATATGAAACGAATGTAACCGAATGAACAAGAATCGAGTAGTCGGTTTGAACGGAAATTCGTTGTCATCGATGTCGAAGAATCTCCAACAATGAAATCTCTTCTGATTATTAAATCGATACAATGTACCAATCGGTCAGTCGACACACCAGAGTAATTATTCAATTAAGCGAATATCTCAACAACATCGAATCCACCTGTAATACATCATTGTGTTTACTTTGAAAATAGTTTTTCAATTGGAAATTCAAATGATTTTGAACGTTTTATAATTAGAAAATTTCTTTGATCAAGAATCAAAAAATCTCTTCATCGACATTCACCTACACCCCAACAAGGCAGAAGTTTGCCTCACTTATTGATGGATTCAAGACTCATAGTAATAGTGCAAAATGACGAGTACAATTCATTTCTCTTTTTGATGATGGAAAATTTATTGGTCGTGCACCTATCTATCGTTTTGGTCATGCTATTTTGTTTCTGAATAAAAACAGATCGAACATTAATCGGAGAGTATAGACATAAAACATTTTTTACAATACGTTGTCCAAAGAAATATCTTTCGGTGAAAAGAAAAAAACTCAATGAATTACTCTTGAGTCGAAATCTCTCGGCGAGCGTCATTCGAGACTCTTCTGAGGAATTTCTGAGTTTAGTTTCCTGCGAAAAACGAACACTTTACACTAATACAGTTACATCGAACAAAACGTGATATTTCATAGTTATCCTGCTTCTTGAGAAAACTTTCTTCTATCATCAGTCTGCTATATAAGGGCAATAACAATTGTTTTGCATAGAAAATTATATAATATTTAAAAAAAAATATTACTATAGATTAACTGAATCATTTCTTCTTAACTGTGAATCAGTCATTTATTTTAGATGAAGTTATTCCTATAATCAAATGCAGCAATAAAACAAACTGATGTACAATTTCTGTTAGAATTTGAAATACATTCCAAATATTGTAATTTAAATATTTTAATGAGAATCTGATAGTCTATTAGGATTTCTGACGATGACGAGCATTTGACAACCAAAATTTTGATCAGCTTGATAAGGCCCATGTTTCATTCCAGGATTGCGCCATGCATGATATCCTTTACCAAATGTTTGACCAAGAGAAAGATCAGTAATAGCACCTTCTAGGATGTAAACTTCTTCATGAAACGTATGCGTTATGATATCATTACCAGTATTGAAACCACATGGCCATGTTTGTATACTAGTCTCTTGAGATAATTGTGTTATACAGATTTCTTTTGATTCACATAATGGAAATGAAGGAAGGTTAGGTTGATAAAACTCACGATTATTCATATACATGTTTTGCATGATTTATTTTGATAGTAAACGATGACTATTAATTATTATCCACTGTGTATAATGGCGAACGACGGCGACACAGAAAATCTAAATATTAACGCACTGTTGTTGAATGAAAATAAATAGAAAGATGAAACCAACAATATACATAAAAAAAACGTGTAATCACAAGATAAGAAAAAAGTAACACGAAGGTATTTGTTTGCTCTTCTTATAAATATCACCTGTTACATTTCAATTGAAGATACGTATTGGAGGGTATGGAGGTGGATGCGTGTGGATAATGAGAAGATTCAAGCCCACATATTTTACAATTATTTTTAATTTTATTTATTTCTTGAACAATTAAATGAAGAAATTATTAGGAGCAAATATACTTCTCTTAATTGTAAACGGGAAAAGATAAAAGTTCGTTGAATTAAAATTATAACTAGGGTGTGGGTCTTCTCTAAATCCATACTCATACCCACACACGCGGCGGCACATATACTATTCATTGACGATCGAAAATCCCTGTCGATGTTGACCTACTTGCCACAGCCGTTCAAACAGTTACCGGACATATAATGCCATTGTATGTGTAAAGATACGGGAACGAAGGCTCCTTTATATATTTGATTATTTTGATTGAAAATGATGAAACATCAGTCTCTGAATCACTTCCGAAGATAAGAATGGAAATATAGTGATTCTTCTATGTATGTTTTAGCTTCTTGCTAAAAACCGATCAGACACCCTTCCTAATAACGTATTTGAGCTGAAACAGTAACAGCAACGTCAAAAACAGATAGAATTGAGTATTAAAACCAAAGTGAAATAAGAGAACTGATTATTTATTGCACAAAATTACTGTTATGTTTTGATAAATCAATATTTGTCAAGCTTTATTTGTTATTAAAATATTTTAGGAGTCATTTACCAATTATGTCACATCCTTTGCACAAAAAATTGCTTTTCAGAATCGATCGATCTTCTTTGATAGAACTTCATAGTCATCTGATAGAAATGCCATGATGCCAATACACCGGGAAATCGACAATCACTCAATACAATACTGCATGGATATCCTCGTCATTCGCCCAGATGAACTATATCTCCTTGAAACGGACACAATTTGAGGAGATTCGGAATATTCGAATAATAGGAGTTTCGCGACTGAGGAAGTGGGGAAGGCATCGTATTGACGGACCTCAAATCATTGATCAGCGGTCGGGAGTCAGAACGCTGTGTAGACGGATTTTTAGAGGCAAGGAACGTTACTTCCTAACGAATGCTCCAAATCATCTCAAATCCTTTAGCTCCTAGAGGACATAGTTTGTTTGGGAGAGTGACGAGGGTATACGCTCTGTATTGTGTTATTTGGCTGCCAATGCATGGTAGTTGCCTTGTAAAGACGAATTCTGCACTAGTAAGCATACCAAGACTACCAACATCATTCTCCATCCAGTGATCTCATACATTGTGCGTACTATTTCTGAGAGAAGTAATTGATGCGCTTGATGAGTTCTGCAGATTCTCTTTCGGATTCGCTCTTGAATTTGATTGACATTTCTCTTCTTCTATTGGTGATTGTTGTTTGATGTTGTAGTCAACAATCTGATTGATCATAGACTGATCGTATCGATCCGAATCGGAATTATGACCTGCGTTTTTATTTCCATTTTAGTTTCATTTTTTTTCTTTTTATTGTTTCGCTCTTGATGACTATTTTCTCGAGAACTTGTTGTCATTCGTTGTATCAGTGCATAATTGAGTTTAGTCATCTGACATTTTTCAATCATTTCACATAGTTTTTCTTTTAGAAGAATTTCTCTTAAAATATCAATGTTATAAGAAAATGCGAGCAAAAAACTGTTGTTCTACTTTATATTGATTCGACGATCAGACGACTAGTCAAGTGAAAGGTAAACTCGATTAGTGGATCATTATGAATCACAACAAGTTCGAACAAAAAATGATAAAAAACTTAGAATCTTAAGACCATCAATTACAAACGGAAGACTTGAACTACATTTATGATCCGTTTCAAAATTACGAGAGAAAAATATAATTTGAAATGGCGTAATGGTGTTAATTTGTTTTCGAAAGTTCGTTTTCTTCCTTCAAATATTACATAGTGCAGTTGAGACTATATTGCCAATTGAAACGAAAATAAACATCAATATTGTTGGACGTTGATACAAATAAGACTCAAAATAGGTTAATCTTTGTTAATTGATATGTAAAAGATAAACATTGCTTTGTTTCTTTTTCTATCGCTCCATGTATCATCCAAGACAAACAGCATTAGCTATGAATAACATCGGTTGAAGTTCTGTTCTAATATCTCATTGTTAACAAGACAAGACAGGATAATAAGAAATGCGAAGAGAATAAGACTTACTATTGTGGTTATCTATAACATGAGTGACAGAATAAAGACAAGAGAGATATGTTGGTTGATGAGAATAAGTTGGCGAAGAGAATCATAGAACAACGACATTTTGCATATTGTCTAGTTTTTTTTTTGCGTTAGTATTGTTCTTGTTCGCATTCGTCTTGGCTTGATTGTTAAGAGAAGAATGTTGCCAATTGAATATATTGGTCGTTCAAGTTCATCAGAAACAAATTTTGATTTTGATGTTTTTAATGAACAATGGTTAAAGTCGAATGAAACAAATCAATTACATTGGATTTGTCGACCAAATTTGAATGTAATTCGTCATCGATATGCAACAGATTTGGCCGATCTTGAACGAATTAAAATTCGCTGTGACATCAATGATCTTCGTGAAGAAACAATTCGAGTGAGTCAATCGATATATTAATATTAGATTGTCTCGTTTTTTTTTCTTGTTGCGGGTCGATGCCGACAAAGGACTCGTAATCATCAAAGCATTGCGACAAACATCTGACAAAAATGTTTTTGAAAAACGTGTTGAATTGAATAGTGATGTCGATATACAAACGATGATGTCGTTCATTGATCCACAACGACACGAACTCATCATTGCAATGATCGTTGCCAATGTTCAACATCGACGTGATTCGTTGCCAACGATCAATACTTCATCACGTCGACGTTGTTCACTACAAACATCGTCTTTGAGTGATGTACGACGATCATCAATACCAGGTAAATAAATTTTAATTTTCTCGTATTTTATCTCGCGATCAGGATTGACTAATAATGATTTACTCATGGAAATTCCACCTGAATTTATTGTCATGGGCAAAATATTGAGCATTGAAAAACATACAGAATTGTTCATCGGTGGTCGTCATTTGTCTCGACCTCCACATCCAATTCGAGTACAACACGGTTTATGTCTTGTCGAGGTACATGACTCTTCAAAACAATCATCCAATGAGAATGACTCTCAATCAGGTAAGAAAATCGATGTTTGAAACATATGACTTCTTATTGTGTTGTTAATTTTCTAATTAGTGATACAAATCAAAATCGATTTATGTCCGGAATTTCTTCGCAATGAACAGAAAATTATTATTCGAGAAAATTCAACGATTCCTCTTGGATCATTATCAGGCAATTGGATTGATCTCTATCGAGATCAAAGTTCAGCACCGGTCAATGATGTTCTCATCGAGATTAATTCAGCTGATTTGATTCGAGATCGAACAATTCTTGTACAGAAAAATTATACATCGATGATCAATGGAGAAGAATTGAATAATGAACAAAAACGTCGTTTGAATGAAAATCCATATACAAAATTGGATCGATTGAACTCGAATAGTCAGTGATAAATAAATGTCATTTGAATCTTATCGATGATCATTTCTCATTGTAGATCTCATGGAAATAACTCTCAAATTGGCTCCGGACTTGTTGTCTACCGGTAGATCATTCATTATCCGACAGGAACTCGCTTCTCCATTAGCCATCGAACTTCAACAACATCAGCGTCGTCATTCTCCTCTTAACTCCGATCAAGAACAGGTCTGAGAAAAAAAAATTTTCATTTCTCATCGCTTTCACGATATTTCGTGTAATACAAAAAAAGAATCATATCGATAATTATTGTAGACAAAACATGATGATACCGAAACAACAATGTCAATCAAAAAATTCATGACGAAACGTGTATGGAATCCATCATTATCATCTGATGAACGTCGATTACAATTTCGTGTTCCTTGTCTCAATGCAACGATGAAAACTCGACCCGATCAATATCGAATCAAGATCGATGAACATCACCATCATCTACGTATCGAAGTTTATTTAGAACCGACTTATATTCGATATCGAGAAGTTATGTTGCCTGTCTCAGCTCAACTAGATCAACTTACGTGTAATTTCGATGATGAAATGACTTCTCTGAATGTTTCTGTTCCTCTTCAGTGAATGTTTTGATCGCTTTATTCATGTAACAGAATCCAGAAATTTCCCTACATTATGCTTGGTTTTTCCTATTTGATTAAAACAAATCCCACAACTCGTGCGTCCTCATCATTCATTGCAAAACAAAAATAAATATTGATTATTTATTTCTACTGCAACGACGAAAAATTATGAAACAATACTATTGCTGATCGAACTGAGAAAGAATCGTTCTATTTCCGATATACACAATCTTGTTTGGAAAGTATCCAGACAACTATCTATTTGTTTGTCTCTTTCTCAATTTGTGCAGTCAGAACAACAGATTTTTTCTTAAATGAGATATTCTAACCCCTATGAGAATTAACAATCGAGATTGTTATTTCGAATTTTAGGAAACTTTTTTCGAACCGTACAGAATGAGATTCATTTCTCTTTTACACAACGGTACGCATTCATTTGGCATCCAAATAAGACGCACCGACATGCAGATACAAAACCATTACTGCAACACACGCGACTATTTTTTCGTAACTAGCATAGCCGCCTTTTTTAAAAGGGTGTGGGTGTGGGTGAGGACGTGGGCCAAAAGAAGATGAATGTCCACACCCTACTGGGAAATCTAAAGGGAGCCACACTACTACCCAGAAAAAAATCAAACAAACGCATTCTTCACATTTTAATGTAAAATTTCTTCCATACTAAAAACCTGTTCGATATATTCACCGTTAGTAATTACATGTCTCTTTCGATACACCATGGCCGTTTTTTTCACAGATAAGTATTATATCACTTTAGATACGTCGCTTGTTTCAAGGCCACATGCTACTTCTTCGAGTTTGAAAATATGATGAGCTCATATCCAATTAAGTGATCTGCAATTGACTGAACCGACATTTAAACGATCTAAGGGTGTGGGGTGTGGGTGTGGTAACATCTTCGATGAATTTTCTTATTCTCTTGCATGCGTAAAAATAATAAAAAAGAAACATAAAAGTAACTTAAGATGTGTTCACAAACAAGATGAGATGATATTACAATGTTTAAAATGTTCATGT
>CAJNOL010003807.1:0-19472 GCA_905250125.1 Rotaria sordida
AAAAAAAATAAATCTCACTTTATTGGTTTTTAGTGCTTCAGCGAGATGTTGTGCTCCACTGTCTCCAATTTGATTGTTTTCAAGATATAGTACAGTGAGTGTCTGTGTGGAAAAATTCAAACGTATTTAAGTCACTAATTCATCGACACTACCACCTGATCGTTCTCTTTATCCGAGTTGGTCTATAGTCTGATGAAAATAAAGCGTGCAATTTTCAGGTTTCGTGGAACTTAATGTGATTGAATAAAATTTCATACAAAAACAATCTTATTTTTCTAACTTTAAAAATGTTTGAAACGTCTTCAGCTGAAGCAGTGCTCTCGATAAATTAACTCAAATGTATCATAGACTTCGCTAGTTTTGCAAATATCTCAAGGACTCTTCTTTTATCCGAATACAGTTCAAACATTTTCAACGTTAGAAAAATTAGATTAGTTCTCTATGAAACGTTTATGCAATCATTTTGTGTCCCACAAAACTCGGAAACTGCACGATTTCTTTCATCAGACAATAGATGAATTTACCATAAAAGTGAATAGTTAACCGATAGAAAAACAGGGAAAAAACACGACAACTATAAATTCTTAATGACATCATTTCGATTGTATATAGAAATTGTTCTACTTCAATGAAGAAAATGATTTAAATAAAGGAAGTTTGTTTGTGCTTTTTCTTTTGCAGGTATATAACTTACTCTCAACAGTAAAGTACAAGTACTCTTAGATATGAGATAATTTTGGTAGGATAGGTGTTGTCAATATCCCCAAGATTGAAATGAAGTGGCAATTCTCTAGCGAATTTTTCCGGTTAGTGATGGAGGAAGCCAGTTTTCATGAAAAAGGACATTACATCAAGTCTTGTTAGATAAAATTGGATATTGCTAAATACAAAAAAAAATCCTTATTGAACTTTGTTCTTTTTTAACCCATGACTTAGAAAATGAAATTAAAAAGAAACAGCTCAGAGAAATAGATAGATCAGTTTGAAAGTATTAAAAGTGCTGAATATCACTCAAGAATGAAAGTAATGTTGGATTAAATCCTGTTTATATTCAAGGTGGAATGGATTTCTAAAATTCAATGATGATTTATCGTCGATGAGAGATATCCAACATTGAAATATGTTTTCGAAGATTTTTTTTTTATTATTGCAAATAATTCAGTTTCAGTTTCAAAACTTATAGGCACATTCGCTCGGTTGCTCGTAACGATTTGTTCCATAAAGTACAAAAATGTTCGTAGAATACGTACTGACAATGTTCAAAAAAGTGCAAAAACAAAATATCGGATCAGAAATCAAATAGAGTGCTTTGAAAGAGAAAGCTTTGCAAATATTGTTTTGCATTTAATAACCTTTGAAAGGCAAGAAAGAATTTATGAAATAGATAGACCTCTCTGAAAGCATATAACCAAACTTTTTACTGATGGTGCCAATCTCTTTACTTTTAACTGAAAAATTTCATTGTAATTCTTTTGATTACAATGAATCGTTATGTTAACTTCTTAATATTGAGCAGTAAGAAAAGATGGAATGGTCATCAAATATATGAAAGTAAAAGACTGTGCAGCTAAGCATCAGTTGCATGGACGTCCACTACAGACATATATGGAATTTCGACAAATTCTAACAATCATCGAAACAAAGGTAGTCAAATTTCTTTTGAGCTCAAAAATCAAACTTTACAATTACAAGATCTGCTTCTCTTCATTGGTAGATTTCAACGAGACAAGATTGGACAATAAATTTCACCACTGTGAAGACTTCTTGTTATGAGATACTTCTACCACAATTCACAAGACATTTCTATAGTTATATTTTTCGAGTTGAAAACTTAATATTCAACTTTGATCTGACATTCATTGTACTATAAGAATTCTAAAGTAACAGAGTGGACCGTGACTTATAGTGATCAAAATGCTCCTTTTTATAGGATATTCATATAAATGATCACGAAAAATTAATTTTATAAAACTTTTCGAATTAAAAACTTGTTTTTTTTTTAATTTTAAGTTCAAATTCATTATATTGTTACATATTTATGATATCAGACTGATGAGGGAGCATTCCCAAGCGTCACATCGTTTTTGAGTCAAGCGTATGTGCATCATGTGGACCCTAATGATCTATGAATACTCTGAAAAAAGTTCGTGCCGCTAGCTTATTACTGCTGAGATATTGCATTTTTACTGTATGTTTAAGAAAACAAAAGCTGTGGTGCCCCTCAGGAGCATTAGAAAAACTAAGTTTCGAATTTCGACTTGAAACTTTGGATAGAGATAGGCCTCATTGAGAATAGTTTATTGTAAAAGCTTCAGATCTTTTCGTTGTTCCTATCCTAAGATACAGTTATGGTAAAATAGCTTATATACACCAGCAGATTCCGATTTTCTGATTTCAGACTAGGAGCAATCAAAAGATCTGAAACTTTCACAATAAACTATTGTCATTGAGACCTGTCCTTGTACAAAGTTTCAAGTTGAAATTCGAAACTCAGTTTGCTTAGTGTTTCTGAGGGGGACCACGGCTTTTTGCTTATGCATACAGTAAAAATGCAATATCTCAGCAGTAATAAGCTAGCGGCACGAACTTTTTTCAGAGTATTCGTAGATCATTAGGATCTACATAATTCGCATACGCTCGACTCAAAAGCGATGTGATACTTGGAAATGTTCCCTCGTGAACTTCAAATTTCGGTGGTGGAAATGCTTTCTTTTCCAAGATATTGACACGAGAAACTAGGAGATATCCTCGCTCTTTAATTTAAAAAAAATAAAATTTTACTTTTGAACTAAATTTCAAATAGTAGTAGAACCTCTTAAAATGAAAAGAGGATAGAATAGTTCTCACTAATGGAAACTTTGCTTTTCAACGTATTCACATAAGAAAGCCAGGAAAATCCTCTTTAATTTTGATATAAAATCTTTCTGTCTCTTAAAAACTTGTTGAAATGTAAATGTCGCAAAATTGTATACTCTAAAAATGATTCTTTTTGCTAAGTATTCAGACAAGAAATCCGAAAATTTCTCGTTTTTTTTTATTTACGATTAGAACGATTCCACTTTTTTTTATTCTCAGCTGAAATTCAAAAAAGAATCACAATGTCTGTATAAAAAACGAATGGAACTTGTTAGTTTTGAAAATAGTTCCTTTTTGTCTGCTGCTATGATAGAAAACATGAAGAAGTATCCTTCTTCATAATAGATGAATGAAAAATTGAATTATTTAATTGAAAGATAAACTTCAAAAAAGGAGTAGAATTAGATCATTTCAAAATTGACAGTACTTTCCATTGATGAAAAGTCTTGTTTTTACGCGATATTGATAACAGAAATCGACAACAATTGTCGTTTTCTAGATTTCGAATTGAAACTTTATTTTTTAATTTTGACCTGAGATTCATGCTATGAGAGTGAAATTCTTTTGTGACACGAGACTAGCTAATATAGTTGTTTTAAAATCCTACACTATCAAGATATATGTTGTAACTCGATCTTATTTTATAGAAATTTACGATTAAAAGATGTCAAGTTTGTCCAAAATTACCCTAGAATCTTATGAGAAATATGAAGTATAATCTCAAATCACTGCCATGTGAACTTGAAACTTCTTCATTACAACCTGCAATTCTACTTTCTTTAGATTTTATTTGAATAAGTAGGGTATTCATGAGATTTATTCAATCGAAGCAAAATGGAATCTTGACAATTATGTCTCAAGAATTTCTCTATGCTAATCTACGATTCGATATTTGATCATAAATAATTTGTTGTGAGCTTTACTGACAAAGTACACATCCGTACTAGAGATATCAACTGAAAAGTCGCTGACATTATTCACTTTCAATTCTTCCGCGAGCTTTTGTGCCCCATTGTCTCCGATTTGATTGTTTCGAAGGACCAGTGAAGTGAGTACTTGTTTGAAAAAGGACAGATGAATATTCTGAAAGTCGTCAATTAATTAAAACCATATCTTTCATCTCCTTATCTATTTAATAATAAAAATGAATGTTTGGTCAGTACAGAAACAGGTGCAAAAGCGACGAAAAACAACAAAACCAACAACTAGGGCGTAACATTGGAATTTTCTGATCATTTATGATGAGTAAATTTCTTGGCTGGCATCTTTTAGTATTTAATGAGTTGCTCTGAATAAATGAGGGTCTCAGTATTGTCACTAAAACTCCGATAATTTTCATTCTTTCAAGTTAATATTTTTCCAATAGATTTAACATTCAATTCGACACAAGTGATGTATCTTAAAAACTATTTTTTAGAAAGTTAACAGAAAAATTTAACTAGAACACTATACACGCCAGTAAAAACCAACTCTCTAAACCGTTTTTGAAAATAAACTTCGGAACTTTTCTTCGCTACACTAATCGCGAGAAAAAAACAAAGCCAAGATGCATTGAGGACTTTCCAATTTGCTTGTTCTCTTCTTAGAGTCAACAGTTTGACACATTGAATTTCAGAGTTAAAAACAAAACCTGACTTTCTTTAATATTATTCCAAATGACTAAAGCACGCTAAATATCTTCAACTGAACTAAAGAAAAAATGTTTATATTAGCTTTCGTCTCTGTAATTGATGTCATAGTCAATTTTTATCAAAATAAAGAAAACTCGAATCTGCAAGATGCTATTAAGATGAGCTTAGTTATACGTCGTTTCCTAAGAGCCTCTGAAGAACAGTTTGAAACAGCTAAATTTTTTGAAAATCTAAAAAATGATTATTGTTTTTCGTCGCCAAGATGAATATGAAAATTTTCAAGTGATCATCAATCAATAGAACTTCTTGTAGGTGACAAAATGCTTCTAATATTTTATTTCAATCATTAATATCTATTAGAAAGATTGAACAACATTGTTTTTAAAATCTTTGAAAGTTGGTCCATTTTGATATGCTAAGTGTTCTACTTGAGTTTTTCTGCTCAGCTCTCTCAAAAACAAAACTTTTGATACCGATCTTGTTTAAAATTTAATGGTAGATCTTTTAGAAAAGAAATTTGGCTTCAAAAAAATAAAGCCTAACGCAGTTATACTGAAAATACTTTCAAATTGATTTATTCTGTGTCATGTGTTAAATCGAAAATGTTCGATTACATTTATATTGAAAGTAATGAATTAAATAACAAAAATAATTTGAGTTCAATATTTTTCAGACATCTAATTTTCTCTCAACAGTAAATTAGAAGTACTTAACGATACAATAACACATTAGTATACAAGGCATTTCCAATATTCATACGACTCAAGTGAAATGAAAATTCTTTGGCGAGCTTTTCCAATGAATGATACGGAAATTCGGTTTTCATGATAAATGATGGATTGATAACTTCTATATCGTATGAAAAAAAAAGAAAGAATTGCTGCTAATATGATAAATAGGTCACACTTAAAGCATTAAAAGAGTTAAGTTTTGCTCAGAAATTCTATACTTAATCAAATCAAATTCATATTCAAGATTGTATGAAGAAAACTTTAAGTCAAAATGTTTTAAATACTTCTAGATTTTGTTTAATCAACATATTCTGACTTAAGTCATAATACATTTCTGATGAGAAATTTCTAGTGTTTAAGTCAATATTAGAAGGTTTTATACCTGAAATAATTCTGTTGCAGTTTTAGAAAATATTGTTGCGAAAGAAGGGTTACATTGATTTTGGCAATTTTTCCTACCAAAATTGTAGAATTCTGTATGATGCATATTGAAAATGTTGAAAAAAAATGGAAAATTGGTAAAACTAAGATGAATCGAACAAAGTGTCGGATCAAATATCGAAGAGATTAAATTTTGATAGAAAAAATTTCTGAAATATGGTTCCAAATATACAAAACTGCTAACATTGACAGGTCAATCTGAGAGCATTAGCACATTGCTTTTCCAAAGGTCTGAATTCGTTTTAAGTTTAAAATAAATTTTAAAAACTCCTTTTCCACCCATTGAATTACAACGAATCGATATTTTACTTAGTAAAGCTTCTACAGTAAGAAACGTCAAAATGATCATAAAATATATGCAGATAAACTACTGTAGAGCAGTATGCTGATCAGTTGAGTCTCGATCGAAGCAATAAAAATAAATTTCAAGAATGTTGTACCATCTCTGACAGATGCAGCTACTCAACCTGTTTTTATGCAGCCAAACGCAAATATCTTTTCTTTTCAGTACTTCGGCTAATTCATTTATCTCTTTCAAGTAGCCGTTTTGTAATGTGCCAAATTTTTACAAGTTGAGTGAGCGAAGAAGAAGGAAACCTATTATTGTGCTAGCTTTCGAAGTTAAATCCTTTAGAAATGTAAATATATTTGATAATATTAGTGAACATCAAATTATTTTGAAATAATATAAAAATTCCAATTCATTCGAAAGCTTAAGTCAAACTGTTTGAGAAAATTTGGCTTACTTTTGTGAAATTTTCTTCGAGACAAAGGAATTGAAGCCCTTCATGTAAATAAGAGTGCAAACTCTCAGAAGTGAAAATTATTCTTTTTGTGAGACATTTAGACAAGACATCTAGAAAATATCCTGTTAATAATTATAGAATAAAAGTTTAATTCTTTTTTATTCAGATCTGAAATTCAAAAATAAAGTGCAATTCATTCATTTTACAATAGGCTGAAATTCCAATCGTTGAAAATCATCCATTTCGAGACATATTGAGAAAAGTAACCAAAGCAAGTCATCGATTAATTAATTTTGGAATTACAAATTGACAGCAAAGGTATTATTCCCTTATATGGAAGGGGATAGAAATTCTCATTAGTTAGAATGATTCTATTCTGTAGATATTGATGGAAGAATTAAGTTCTTTTAATTTTGAGACGAAATTCATACTTTTATAGTATAAGTCTTATGTGATACGAGACAGCAGTATAGCTTGTATGGAATCTTTCACTCTTTCAATACAGCGCATTACTCATATTCGATCCGAGTTCAACGTCAAAATTTATGAAATCTTCTCAAAATTATCTGATTATGTTATTGAAAATGTCAAATACGATTTCAAAATATTCTCCAATGAACATAGAAATAGTTGATCAAAAACTTGAAATTCGGATCCTATGGATTCTTTTTTAAAATCTAACACACTCGAACAAATTCTTCAACAGTAAGAAAATAAAATCTGGAGAAGATGTACTCATGAATCTTTGTATTTTATGCTCGGATTCAACTGTTCATTATCAACAACTTTATTCAAGCATGTCAGACAGAGCAAAGATCTATACTTTTGAAATCAGCTAGAGAAGTTGCTTACTTTATTGTCTTTTAATCCATTGGCTAGATGCTGTGCCCCATTATCTCCAATTTGATTATTATAAAGATACAGCTCCTTGAGTACCTATATTAAAGAGTTAAAAAGATTATGAGAATTGCATTTGAATGGTATCTAATGTCTTTCGATAAGTGATAATGTACAACCTATTGCTATGCATTAGGCCACTCCTTTGATATCGAAAAGTGAGCAGCAACTTTAGGCATATCACAGAGATGATTTTAGTGCATACAACCGTCAGGTTATATGCTCATTTACTCGAATTAGGGTATAGTTCTCTGATCGTAGATGGTCTCGAAAGAAATATTTTCTTGACAAAATAAAACACTAAATTTGGAAATGTTAGTAGTATTTTCTAATGTGATGTGATCAGATGTGCTATCTCTTGTCTAAGAATTTTCTTTAAATTTATACGATCAAGTAGGAAAAGATACCAATTCGCTTGGAACATGTGTATAACTGATTCTCGAAAGCATTCTATTTCAAAATCCCTAGTGTCATTCCTAACTATTCTTGCGGGCTTTAGGTTAAAATTTGACTCAACTCTAAATAAAAGGAAGAAATCGGACTTGTTAATTTTCTCTGCTCTTGCAATAAATCAGACAACTACTAAGATCTGATTGAAAGGTAATGATAGGGATATGGCTAAAGTCACGTGTGCTATCTGAATAAGTCATTTATTCCATATTTATAATTTACTAGTGGTTCCCTAGTTCATAATACATTCCACGGTCACTAACATCAGGAATCCAACATCTTAGCTGTCCAGAATGAATCAGAACTTGAATTTAAAAAAAAAATTTTCATGGTGATATTAAAAAGAAAGATTCTAGAAAAGCTCATACTATTCCGTCCAAAATTTCTACTACATTTTTGATAGACAAAACGACTATAATAAGATATCTAGAATAGAAAAATTCGAAAAACAGAAAACACAAATTTTTTCTAGCATAGTATCAAGAATAGTATGCTTGTTCATGATCTGTCAGTCCACTATTCTACCATTGATTGAAGAATTCAGACACTCCAACTAGCCAAATTTTACCAGACGAATAGCGACACTCACTCTTCTGCTCAAAAGTTTATGATTTTCGTTTTAGTTCCACTCAATGAGGTCGAACTCAGTTTCAACGACATTGTTGAGGAAGCAGCGCCAGATTTGATCGATAACTTTCGAGACTATTAGATGAAGAAAATTAAATTAAACCTATGGAATATGACGAACCTTGTCATGCGCATCGACAATCTCTCTATCTCTCGCTTCTGTCTCTATGAGATCTACTGACTAGAAGCATTCTCCCTTTTCTTATTCGAATTTGAACAACCACACGAACAAGAATCAACCCAATACATAAATGAAAAGGCTCATAAGATAATGATCATGCAGGAATAAAATGACATTTTCCGCACTCACTTTTACAATGATGACACCGCTTTTATCGAGTTTTTCTAAGGAATCTCACTGCCGATGGGTTCAAATAAATGAATTTCTCATCAGATTTTCTTTCAGACACTTACTCTTTCTGCTTATGCTATTTCTTCTCTGATGAATAAAATTGAAAACGAAATCGTCCGTGTTTTTTGATAATATTTATAGGTCCACCAAAGAGAGAAAGCGTCAAATGTGTTAAATCTAGTTCATATTTAATATTGAATGAAAATAGCTTTTAAGCCAATTTCTTGCAAATATGCTCAAGACTCAAACAATAATTCTTTGTCAATAAGAGATTTCTGACGCTCAAATATATTTCAGAAGATTTTTTGTTCATACTACATCGATTTCAGTCAAGAAATTTATTAACACAAAAGCTCAATTGCTCATGATGCTTTTTCTCATGTGCTACATATAAGCTCCTATGAAATTTTTAAAAAATTTTCAAAAAAACAGAAATGACAAAAATAGTGAATAAGTAAGAAACAAAATATAGTATCAAGCATTATGGAGAATAAATTTCGAAAGAGTACTTTTTAGAAATATTATTTTAAATAGAAGAGCCTGTGAACTAAACAGAAGAACTGTTGTTACCATAGATAGATCATCCTAGGAGACTTTGCCTAGGTTTTTCTGCACATGTTAGGAATTCGCCTTAACTTATTAAAGAAAGAAAATACTTTGAAAAGGATCAATTCACTAGGTATCAATAGATCCATCTCTTAAAATTAGACTACAATTTCCACGACATCAACGCTTCAACATATTTGATCATCGAAATGATTGATCAACAGATTACAATAAAAACTAAAGTGAATATCAGACGATAGAACTTTCAGATACTGCTCTCATTCATTAATTTCTATTCTAAGATTTTGTTTGCCTGTATATGGAAAATACTCTCATTCAACGGTAAAAATGAATAAACCAAAGAAACATCTGTGTCACATTTTTCTCAAGTATCTAATTTCTCCTGATTAGAATGGAACAATATTGATATTATAGATGTTGTCAATATTCCTATGAGTAGAGAGAAACGACAATTCTTTAATTATGATTTTCAATATGTTATCTCAATAGCATCGTGATTTTCATGAAAATAATATTGCTAAATATAAAGAAGTTGTTCATAAAAAGGCGTGTATTTTTTTTCTTTCATGTCACTGTTATAAACCAAAAGAAAAGGCTAATTTTGACATTTATCGATATACCTGAGAGTATTAAAATCGTCAAAATTTTCTTTAGAAATGAAATACGAGATTGAATCCGATTAATATTTAAGATTGAATGGAAAGGTTTTTAAGTAAAATCATTATAAATATCTTTAGATTTTTTTAAATCAAAGTATTTTGATGTAAGCAATGTTTGACTGTAGATGAAGAATTCACAATGTATAAATAGAGTTCTTTTAACAATTTCTTTTTTTGTGAAAAACATTCTATTTATAAGATATTGAAACAAGACAATGATTAAAATTCTACTTTTTTAACTGTCAAAATAAAAATGTGATTTTATAGTTTTGAGCTGCAGTTGAAAATAGAACTAAAAGTCTTTGATATTGAAACGAGTAGAAAGTTTACTCCGTTGAATATACTTCACTTTGAGAAATATTGATCAGAGAAACTCTGAATAATCCTTAATTATTAATTTGTGAATTGAAGAATTCATTTTTATATTTTGCCTGAAATTCAGAACAGATTTGAAAGCGATTTATCTCAATTTTGACGAAAACTTCTATATATGAAAATTATCCATTTTTCAAGATTTCAACGTCAAATATCAAGAAAAATCTTCGTTAGTTAATTATCTAATGAAAAGTTTATTTTTTCTAATTTTCAGCTGAAATTCATATTAGTACAAATCTTCTATGACATGAGACAACCCAGTACACATATTTGAGAGATATTTAAAGATGAAAAAATATCAAACTGGTCTGAAAATATTCGATAATCTTCCTAAAAATATGATATATGATTACACAATGCACCCAATTAATTATGAAAATAATTGGCTGGAAACTTCAGATTTACATCCTGTAGATCCTCTTTGAACAATTAACACACTCGCAAAAAAATCTTGAACATTGATATATTAAAATCTTGATAAATTGTTCTCAAGGATCGGTCTACACTATGGTCAGATTCGATTGTTGATTATCAACAATTTCAAACGAGTGTGTGTGCGACTGAGTGCAGATTTCTATTCAAGAAAGCAGCTTACTTTATTGACTTTTAACGCTTCGGCCAAATGCTGCGCCCCATTGTCCGAGATTTGATTCACATGTAAATACAGATGGGTTAATGCCTATATTCACAAAATGAAAACATTATCGAAATTAATGCGCGGGCCATAAATAATTGTCCTCTTAGTATTTTCGAAATTTCTCCTCTACTATTCACTTGATTGAAACATCTTTTTTATCAAAATATAGCGCTTGAAATTCTACACAAAACAGTATACTTTATTTAATGAATATATTCTCTTTCGTTTCATAGGATCAGACGTAATCATATAGTAAAATAAAGTACAATATGTAAAATTTATTCTTTTTCAATTGTTTTGACAAAACATTTTATTTTGTCTATTAATGCTGCCTTTGCTATGACATAGTCCTTGTTCATAGCTTCAGCTAGCTCATGCCCTAAACTAATGAAAATGCTTAGAACGACCTGATGGGAAGTTTGAAGAGGGAAGAGACTGACAAGAAAGGTGCTATTTATGAAAAAATCAAAATCCACGATAAAGATGATGGTGTAGTTATGGTTATATGTCCAACACCTACTATCACTGATGACTTTAACCGATGGGGCAAGAGGTGCAGAAAAGTATCAAAGACTTTCTTCCAATAGTTGTTACATGCAGAAACGAAATTTTAGGAAACAATAGGACATATCAATAGGACAGTGCAAAATCTGAAGCTTATAAACTAGGTCAAATATGGTATTCTGGTAATTTTTCTGCATTTATTCTAATGAACTATTTACCACTAAATTCAATTGATTTGTGTCCAATAGATTATAATTTACAGAATCAGCTAGCGAAGTTATGAATTAGGATCATGTAACAACAAATGCAGCGTTGATAGATGAAATAAAACGTTCTATCAAAACAATCGAAGAAGAATAAATTTTACATTTTGTACTTTATTATACTATACGATTACGTTTGATCCTACGAAACGGAACAGAATATATTCTTTAAATAAAGTATACCATTTTATGCAGAATGTCAAGCACTATCTTTTGATAAAAAAAGTTTCGATCAAGTGAATAGTAGAGAAGAAATTTCGAAAATACTAAGAGGGCAACTATTTGCGGCTCACCCGTTATATTCCAACCCTGTCC
Source organism: Rotaria sordida (assembly GCA_905250125.1). NCBI lineage: Eukaryota > Metazoa > Rotifera > Eurotatoria > Philodinida > Philodinidae > Rotaria > Rotaria sordida. Next base: position 12,052 of record CAJNOL010003807.1, read on the forward strand.
AAAGTCTTTAGCTATGTGATAAAGCAGAATGGATTAGATTTGCACGAGACGGTTTAGTTTGCGCTGAAAACTGAGCAGCAACCTTAGGGATTGTATTAGAGAAGGACTCGAATCCTTATCGTAATGTTATTTACTCTTTTCTAGTAACTCTAAAAGAATTTTTTGATTATAAATTGCCTAAAAAAAATTTTTTGATAAATTAAACCTTAAAATTGGGAGTATCGCTAACATTGCACTCGTCGTCTAGAGGGATAGACTAACAATATATCATAGAAATTTCTATAGATTAATGTGATTGGGTAAAAAACAGGAATAATTCTCTTGAAGAATCATTCTGAGCGATTTGGGGTGTGGGTGTGGGTGTGTACCGGATATCACATTTAGACCCATATCCACACTCATGCTTTACCCCAACACCCACACTCAGTATTTTCGACGATCAGTTGGATAAGATCCACATTGAGTACAATGCCATTTAATTTGTGGAGAAAACGTAGTTCAAGCGTACTGTGTGTTTGTTATCGACAGAAAGTGTGTTAGAGAAAATGAAGAATAAAGAAAAGTGAAAATAAAATCACAGCTAGAACAAGAATGACTTGATTTGAATATATTGCTAGAATAAAATGGATAAAATATAAACCGACTACAGGATGTAAACAAATACCATGTGAAGCACGTTTGGTGCAATAAACACAAAGATGTATATAATAATTCTCATTTCTAGTGATATATAGATTTCAAATGGTGATAGATGAATAGCATTGTATATGTAGTATAACTGGTAAAAAAATCAGATTTTTCTAATGCATAGATGAAGTCGCATTGATAAATCAATTTTGTGGTATCAGTCAAGTTGGTAACCCCCATATATACAGTGGGGTGCAAAAAAAATGGTCGTTAGTATTTGATAAAATTATCCTACTGAACACGATGAATATCGTAAGGTGTTTTTATATATAAGTCGCACATACAATAGAGTATCCAAATATAATAATCCATAACTAGCTCACTTTCTCCCCAACCAAAAAAGAAGTGAACACTATGCTTTCATTGGTGCGCTCAAATAACTCAGGATCGTTTTGCCTATGTACCTGGATTGTATTCTAGCCTAAAATGTGTGTTTTGAAGAAAAGTGAAAGAAGCCATGGATCTCGTTTTGTATCAAGGTTTTGTAGCCGAAGTTTGAGCTCGATAGGATTTCTAAGACAGGAAACAAATTCAATACCACCTTCTCAACTTGTGACTTCTATTTGATCTTGAAGATGAATCTTGAGAATTACTCACTTGGAACAAAATTTCATCTACTAGCTGTGGTCTGTCTACTCTGAAAATTTCAAGTCGATTGGACAAGCCATTATCGAGATAATGCAAAAATTGGGCGGGAGAGCCATTTGTGCTGGAAGTTCGACAGACCATGACATTCCATTTGTTTCTAAGATGCTTTGTGGTTGAAGCTCATTTGCATTTTGTTAGGTGCTATGGACAGAGACCTTCCCTACGAAGACGATTTTCGTAGCTCAATGATTGCTGTAGTCCCGTGAGTGTAAGATGACCGCTCGATATGACAGAAAATCGGTGGATACTCGAATCACGATGTCTCTCAGCCTATGGAATCGTAATTTTGGAAGTGTCTCGCTCTCACCACAATCTATAGCATCTCCTTGACTGCCGATGGAAGTTTCAGAAGAATCCATTCATGCACTTCACAGATATGGTTCGAGAAAATGCATATATGCAACGGCAAATTTTTTTGCACTCCACTGTATATGTCAGATATAAATTGTTCTTGTAATATTTTAATCAGAAGATTCTTTGCCATCTGACGATCTGCGTAGTTGCAGTGAAATCTAGATTATGGTAGCTGTTCTCACCCTCAGAAGACTGTCTAAGCAACAGTCGAAACGCGTCGTGTGATGCTTTCAAACTCTTATCTTCTATACTATTCTTTAGTCAAAATTAAAGGAATAGGAATTCTTGCAATCATGTTTTATTAAAATGGACATTTTTAAGTTGAATCTTTAGGTGCTCATATCTACTGTCACTTGCAGTGGAATTCCAGTGCTGTTTCACTGAATCCCGTTATTTCTGTGGGCTTTGCTGTTGTTCATCGTCGGTCGCAATGGCAGTCATTACGGCCACGTCTCGTTTTCTTTTATCGCCGAGGCGCTGTTTTCATTGTTGATGCCAATCGGAAAATAAAGTTTCACAATAGTTTCCAGATGGAATTCAAGATCATCCACGTACCATTGATCGACCTTATCGTCAGCAAAGCCTTTTTCAAATGTTCGCTGCAACAGCTTATTCAATATCAACCTCTCATGATCTATAAAAAAAATTCTTAAAGCTCTAACAACTAATTTGTAAAATGAAAATCTTACCACCGGCAGCCACATTTTGCACTGCTTGTTGGATACGAATCATATGCTTAGGTCGGTTTTGTGGCGCTAGTCCGTCATGGTCAGCATTTGTACCCGGTGCGTGTCCCGTAAGTAACCAGAACAGAATGGCTACGATCCCACTTGTATCGATTTTCTGACTACGGCGCTCTTGGAAAAGCTTCACATGGTCACCTACAAACAAGTGATCACTGAATAAAAAAGGTATGTAAAGGAACCGTTAACGGTTTTAGCAAAGATTCTGAGCTTTTTAGAGTTCTAGATTTGGGCATCATTTTCTGAACCTTTTTTAAGGTTCTAGCCAAAAAGTCTAAAACTTTTTCCAGTGCCACATTTCTGTCCAAAATCATTTTAAGTTCTAGAGTTTTTGAATAGAACTTAAACAAAGGTTCAGAAAACGGTACCGAAAAAGGTTCCTTCCTATACCTGTTTCTTTTAGAAAGTGTGACGCGAGTTGTGGCATCCGATAAAATGCATTGTCCAGTGCTTCATCAATTTCGGTTTCATTACCGTGTTCTTCTTTATTATCAGTGGACGACTTATTTCCATGAATATAGCAAAGAGTGAAGTCGATCACAGTCAACTGAATATTGTCTCTGTCTGATTTCACAAGGATATTGCTAGGCTCGATAGCTCGATGCACAACACTCTTTCTGTGAATGCTTTTCACGATTGCGAGCAGTTGCCGAGTCATTGAAAGAGCTTCTTTCAAGGTAACACCATCGGGGCGTTGTTGTTTAATGAACTCCTGCAATGTGCAATCAGGTACATACTCGATGATCATCCACAGCCAGGAGTTTGAGCATTGATTTAGCGCCATGTTCGAATCGATTAGTTGTGATACGTTGGTCATGCCTGTAAGTAATGATAAAGATCGACTCATATGTCAACAACAGTATCTTCCTACCCTTCAGCCGAAGCAAAGCGTGGTATTCTCGCAAAGCTCGCATACGAACCCGAGGTTTGCCAGTAACATTATACACTTTCAAAACGCCACGTTGTTTGTCATGCGTCACATGATAAACGCTTACTGGACTCCATGGATTGTTGACGTTAATTACATTGTCTGTCCAGTACCATTTAGAAGGTAAATCAGACGGACGATTGTCCTTGTTGGCAATCTCTATATTGCAGATCATTAAAAGAAAGTACTATTAGCTACAGAAATATAACAGTTCCATTAATGATATTTTGTGTCCAACTCAATTCTCCATTGAACATTATATATGCAATAAAGTTTTAGTGATCATAATGAAGAGAAATAAGTCTAACATTGTCAATCACTAAAAGTGACTGTTTTTTTCAAAACCTTGATGAGTGGCGAAGAATAGTGTGGGCATAATGTGGTGAGCGCAAACTTCGAGGTGTTAAAATTTTGGGCTTATGAGCTTAAATTATGGCATTTGAACTTATAGGCTCAAATTATGACAAATCTTCCGAGGACAGTTGCAGCGAAATTCAGGTTTGGATATGTCATCTGTCTGTTGAAAAATAACTCAACGCTCACACAAATCGTCTCTTGACACCGAAATAGTAATTCCTCGTTTGAACAATTAAAATGTAATGTAGGTGTCATCGTCCTTGTTACTTTTTGCACGAATCAGAAATTGAGCTCACTCGTTATAGTTTATCGTTCATAGATTAAGCTACTATAAAAGAACTATGTGGTAGTAATTTTACAATGTAAGATGACAATACAAAAGCTTCATAGTGACCTTCTACTTAAAAAATTAATCATTGGTTTATCTCAACAATGTTAATTTGAGTAGAGTTAAGCTATTCTTTCCATCTGGTTGACTTCACAACCGAATCATTAGGTCCTTTTTCCTATGCTGATTTTAATTATCTCAGTCTTAAAGTTAAAAATTGCATTCAAAACTCAAAAATCTTGAAAAAATGTTTTCTTTAAGTCTAAGACAGGCACCGTCGGCTTGCTTGTTTGCGAAAGTTCACCATGAGGCTGAAGTACAGTAATGAAAGGACCCCGGTGAGTTTTGTGATTCTACTTGAGTTAAAAAGTTACACACATAGTTTTGTAGAGTGACTCGCGGCGCGTCAAATGGTATATAAGAAATAGCATTTTTATCAAGTTTTGATTTTTGGGAGACCAAATACTGGCTGATGGACATTATATCACTTACGTACGTTATGACTCCAGCCTTTCAAAAAATCAACTTATGTTGTTCTTCCTATAGGTTCATCCTGTAGAGAGCTTGGGTTACTCTTAAAACTTGTATACATGTAATTCTCATCGTTACTTTCTTTATAGGTATGACTAGGATCTTCTATCACGTGTTCATTTGTGACGCTACAGTGCACGAGACACTGAGTCTCATGGCATAGGAAACAAACGCAAAACTTTTCTAGAATTTACGCATCATCAAGCTCTGTATATTTTTGGGTTTCGTTCCCACTGAAGTCAGATGGCACGCGATCAAACCTCCATATCACTGCCTAGAAAAGGCCTTTATTCTAGTTATGAGAGCTAAAACTGTACTTTACTTGCGCGATGTTCACGTATTAATATGGAAATTTTCTCTACCAAAAAACAGCGCAACATCCTCTTATGATTATGATAAATAACTATTTCGAAAATGAGACAAATTTTTGACCACTGGATCCCTGGAAAATACAGGAACGGATGAATTAAAGCATTGCTTTTATGTCACCACTTTTCTTGTGAGCTTGGATTCTGAGTAGCCAGGTGTGGGTCGGATAGGTAGCGCTATAAGACGCACTAGATGTTCGCGCCTTTGAAGAGAAACAGCAAGTCTTTGAAGTCCCTCACCTCCTCCAGAACTTCAACGATCAAAAGACTCTTTTACATTTACGAAATAGTTATTTATCGCAATCATAAGATGATCATGTGCTGTTTTTTTGGGAGACCAAATCTCCTTATTGAATATGTATGTTTTGTGCAACTAAAGTACCACTTTTACTTCTCATAACGAAAAAATAGGCCTTTTGAATAGTGATGTGGCGAGGTGACCATGATTTTCACTAGTTTAAGGAGCAGTGAGGTGTCAAAGTTGTAGAGTTTTATGGCATGTAGTTTCTGAGACAGCTGATCGCTTGGTCATTTGTATCATGAAACAAAGCATAAGGTATACTGAAGTATCGTAAAACCAGTACTGACAGATAATAGAGAAAGTGGCTGGTTTCAGGTCGAAGAAAGCAACGACGAGAATTATCGAACACGCTTTAAAATTTGTTTTTATCCCGCACTCCTTCCACAAGACTTTGTATCACAGACTCAGAAAAGAATGTATTCAAATATTATCCGTTTCAAAATAGAATGTTCTCCAGTGTTTTTCGAATAACTCACGAAGGCTAGCAGCTAGAGACCTGTGGTTTTCAGCAATCGGTAGATGTTTAGACGGGACACGTTTTGATATAAAAACCATGGTTTATATTGACAAATACAGTATGAGTAATTTTAGAATCGCTGAAAAATAAGGATCGTTCTTAGGTTGGACTTGAGCAGACTCAGCTGAAACTTTGAGGTTGTATAGCCTCATGGTAGTCCAGTTTGTCCCAAAAATATCATCGATAAATCTTGTACTGGTGAAGAATGACATGTCAATTACTATCTGATCCTGCATAAGGCTCTCATTCACTCAAGACACGAGCGAACGAGCTCAACTGTTGGATGAATAACTAGTATAATCTAGACTTCATATCTATGCAATAATATCATACTTTTGTCGTATGACCGAGAAAATACGGTGAAAATATTATTAAGTTTTGTATCTTCCTTGAGAAACTTGGGTGATTTATTTTACAATACATATTATATGAATATCATCTTTTCGGCTGTTTCCAATCATTTGTATGAGCAAAGTATGATATTATTGCATAGATATGAAGTCTAGATTATACTAGTTATTCATCCAACAGTTGAGCTCGTTTGCTCGTGTCTTGAGTGAATGATAGCCTTATGTAGGATCAGATAGTAATTGACATGTCATTCTTGACCAGTACAAGATTTATCGATGATATTTTGGGGCAAACTGGACTACCGTGCGGCTATACAACCTCAAAGTTTCAGCTGGGTCTGCTCAAGTCCAACCTAAGAACGATCCTTATCTTTCAGCGATTCTAAAATTACTCATACTGTATTTGTCAATATAAACCATGGTTTTTATATCAAAGCGTGTCCCGTCTAAGCATCTATCGATTGCTGAAAACCACAGGTCTCTAGCTGCTAGCCTTTGTGAGTTATTCGAAAAACACTGGAGAACATTCTATTTTGAAACGGATAATAGACAAATATGGTGCACAATCTGTCGTACTTTTTGCGGAAAATTTATCTCCTACACAGCTCGCGTATCTCAATGTGCGACACAAAAAAGTTTAGATTACGAGAACGCAGGAGATGCAAATAGATATCTGGAGATGGGTGTGGGTGTGGGGTGTGAGTGTCCGTGTTTATAAAGAAGAAAACTACACCCACGCCCACACCCACGCCCACACCCACGCCCACACCCACGCCCACACCCACACCTTTGAATACTTTATTCCAGTAAACTATTCTTTCTTAGATTAAAGTAATAGAGTCGAGTAAGTGCATTTTTTCAATTTCATAAAATAACAGATTTTGTGTGAATATCTATACATATCTACCAGTTCAGTGATCTCTCTCTAAGATTTCTGTTATAAATTATGTGTATTATGTGTCTACTCTAGTTTTCTGAATTGAATAGACTTTGTTCATTTTTATCGAATTCTATCTGGTCAATTAGAAATATATTAAAGGAGGAAAGCTATTATTATGGAGTGATGAGTAATGGAAATTTAATCTATTCGATTTATCCTTAATTCTTTTCTTCTATCAAAATCATTCATAAAATTGTCTAAAAAGTCTTTAATTGTAGAAAACATATTTTCTTACGTAATAAAATTCAACTTACAGAATTTTAAGTTACTCATTGAGTTCACTTGATTGAAAAATGTTTTATTGAAAAAATAACTTTATGTGATTCAATCACAAATTATTTCAAGAATAAAAGAAAAAAATATGAAAAA
>CAJNOL010003808.1:4041-19446 GCA_905250125.1 Rotaria sordida
AAAAGAGTTTGAAACGAAATTTTATTCATTAACTGATGTCATTTTCTTTATTGAAATTCGAAAATAATTTTGAAGATGTAGATATTATTTCTTTATTATTTGTATTCAGTGACTAACACACCTTAAATTTTTCATATTAGCTTTAAATTTCCTTATCTATTTCTGAAAAGTTCTTTTCTGAATGTTGAAAATCGATATAAAAGATGATAAGTAGTCTGAATTGAAAGTATATAGTTAAAATGAAGTATTAGTACAAAAAGTCAGCAGTTTAGAAGATAATAAATCTACAAATCTTCGTATTTGAAATATTTTGCTATACAGAAAGTATTCCTTACTGTTTCCATCCGAATTGTTCTTTTTCAGTACCCTATATAAAAAGAAAATAATCATAAATATAGACTTAATTTCTTCAACTTACAGTACCAACCATTCGAATACAACGAGGATTATTTTTACATAATGTACGTAAAAGAATAATAGCAACTAAACCCGAAAGAAATAAGACAATAACAAGCGAATTTAAAATTGAAAACCATTGAATATGTGTTTGTGGTAATGATTTAAGTATATAATCCCATCGACTAGCCCAACGTATTTCATTATTTTTTATAAATTTTACACTGTATGTAAATGGAATTTCAATATCTTTGCTTGTCGATTGAAACATAACTGGTCCAGTAGTACGATCACATCTATTTGAATTGAGACTAAAAAATAAAATTTATAAATAGATAAGATGACTAATTTTATTCAACAAACCTATTAGCTTGTATTTTCGCTGAAATAATTCGACTACTATCTTCGCCAAATGTACTTCTCCATGTTTCACCTTTAAAAAAAATCAACTAATCAAAATATAATAGTTATTATGATTATCTTACCTAGTTCATTATGATAAGTTATTTCAAAATCCAAATGATTAAATATATAAAATGTATCATTTTTTCCATCACGAATGTTACACGATTCTTTTGTTTGACCACTTTTACTTACATAACAGCCAATTGGAAAATTACGAGAACAAAATTCTAGATTTTCAGTATTTTTATAACATAATGTAATAGGCATATTATCAAGTATCCAGTATTGTTGATAATTTAAAATTATTCCTTTCATTAAACGTTTAAGCTTTTCTTGTTGATTAGTATCAGTTGATGTAAATTTCTTTGTGCATACATAACGACAGTAATAATCTGTAAGAAAATCAAACTAGGAAAAAAGGAATTCGGTTGATTTAAATATAGAGTTGAATTAATAACTGACTTTATATGGTGATGGTTGTATTCGTTCACCAATGAGAACTTGACCAAGATTTTCAATTGGTGATGGTTCATCATTGACAGTACAGAAAGGAAAACTAATTTTTTTTTGAGAATTAAATAAAAAAACAAAAAAAAATAATATATTAACTCACTAAGAATATTCATGTGATAATACAGATTCAAATGAATTTAGACGATTGACATATACTTCAACTTGAGTCTAAAATTATATTGTACAACAAATAAGATTTTTCTTCGTTTTAACAAACTTTGCATTTTAATCCTGGCAATGGAAATTGACAGTATTCATTAGGTGACAATCCTGGTAGATTAAATGCATTGATTGATAATAATAATAGAATTAATAAAAAGAAATTTGAATTTCTTATCGCCATATTAATAATATTTTCTTCTGAATCGAAGAAAATAATTCATAAATATATTTTTTTTTGTAATAAGTTATTTTGAAAAAAAAAGAAGACTATTGATAAAATGAGTGTAAAGACAAAAAAAAATTAAAATCAAAGTATTTCTCAAGAAAAAAACAATCAACTCGCTTTGTCCTTCCTTTTTCTCCTTCAACTCTAAAAAAATTAAAATACGTCAAGAGTATTATACTATGTTTATTTTGCTGAAATGTCTAAAATCGGTTATCTATTGACACTTGATATGTCTAACTGAGACATGGTGAAAAGGAAGTAAAAGCGCATTGAAAAAAAAAGCAAAGAATAAGAGGAATGGAAAAAAAAAGAATCCAACAGAAGCAAGGTAAATATACTCTATTGCGTATATATTGCATCTGATAGGCGTGTTTTTTTCTCATCTCTTTTTATTAATGAAAACTATAAAAAAAACACTGTTAGAAGAGCATTTTTTTCGACTTATATTTAATTGAGCAATAATTATGTTGAATAAGCAGTAGTTCATTTTAATAAAAAAATAAGTTGTATATGAAAAGGACAATATTGATTCGTTTATTTACACAAATAGGTATTTTTTTTAGTTTTATGAAATAGAATACATAATTTATGCAAATAGCTCAATCTTAAAGCGTAGTGCAATATGGATGTGGGTATAGATGTGAATAGATTCAGTTGACATAGGTGTTGTATATCAGTATTTTTTTCACCCACACCAACGTCCACCCTGTAGTTTCTCTATTTTTGGTTGCTAAAATATGAAGTTACTACTGCTATTTAATGAGTTATTTATTGTTCATTTAATATTATAAAATTGCTCAAAAATTATTGCTAAACTGTATTTGAATTATTGCTCATTTCAATATTTTTATTGTTCAAATAAATACAAGCCATTTTTTTTCAATGTGCTTCCGCTTTTTTTTTGCTAAAGTTATGCACAACTGATCTGTAGAATAAAAAATATATAAAAAGGACTAACATCCACTGATACGTCTATTCAAGCCACCAATCATTGAAAAGCTCATGTGACACTGTCAACATAATAGATTTTTTTTCCCATAACTATATAATATTGATCAGCGCCGTAGCCAAGGGACGGGTCAATGGGCAATTGCTCATTTCATTTGAAAATTTGCCCATTGAAATTTTACTTTTTCAGAATGGTTTATTTATTTTTGAACTAGATAGTAACTATTTTTTTCTTCTGTCTGAATCACACATGCACTTTTTGCTTGTGCTTTCTGTAAATAATTAAGAAAAGAAGAAGGAAAGAATTGCTTTTAATTCCCTAGACTGAAAGGATAGGGTCTAGAAACCGAAATTCACATATGGTAACTATGGTCGTCAAAATAATATATATTTCGAATAGCGCCAAAAGGTAATAACATTTTTTTTCTATTATCGAATATTGAAAAAATCAAAACGAAGAACGAATCTGCAAGTTCTTACTATTTAGTTCTTTTATTACTATACAAGTTGTAATAATAACAATTAATTGTACTGAATGTTTCTTATAATTTAATTGTGATATTACGGAATAATAAACGATGAAAAATTTAACGACCATCATTTTTTTTTTGCGAAATTAAGAAATATAATTTTTATTTTTGTTTTTGCTTTTATTTATTCGGCTTGATAAAATGTAATTTTGGAAAAAAAACTGTAATAATTAATAAATTGTCAATGAAAAACAACGTACATAATAACAATGACAATATTGTTGAATAATTAATGTTTAAATATTTTGAACATTAAATAAAATTAGAAACCGAAGAGACCAAGTGTTTCTTTAAAATGTATCACAATTCATATAAGGGTGTGGGTGTAAATCTTCTCATCACACCCACACCCACCCACCCACACCCACACCCACACCCAGCCACACACCCACACCCAGCCACACACCCACACCCACACCCACACCCACACCCCACACCCACACCCTCAGGTGCATTACCCAAACCCACACACTCACATTCACACTCGCACCCACACCCAAAAGTGAAAGACGAAATACCGGCTTATGATGAATTTATTGATAGCCAGAACATATGATCTATACATGAAACTAGAAAAAAATTATGTGGTTTTTTTACCTTGTAGACAGTGATTACGGTCTTTGCCAATACTTTAACCTTCAATATAATTATATGAAAAGATGGGTCTTTTCATGCTCTACAACGTATCCAAAATTCAGCCTGGAATCTTGGCATATTAGATACAAATAGGGTCAAAAACTATGCTCAAAATTGGCTGCAAAATTGATGGACTTCGAGAATTTATCAATTATTAGTGCTGCTGGACAATTCAAAAAAATATAGTTCGCATTGGATTTTTTAGAGTAAATTTCACTCTATCGATTGGTATAAAATACTTATAGTTTTCTTATAGTTTTGGTCATCTTTTGAAGTTGAAAACACCTCTGAAAAAAAACGTCAAAAATTGCTAATTTTAATATATCATTCCAAAGTCTAAAAAATTCCGATCTCGGAAGTCACCCAAGACTTGATCAGAAAAAATCTAAAACTTTGGATTTATGGACAACTTTTTGCGCTCTTTTCAACTAGATATGCAATCTCAAAAAGTAAACGTTTTCGGCACCCGAGCTCTATATTTGTGGGTGGTCTTTTCGTGAACTGTCTCTTAAAAAATCGTTGTAGATAGAAAAATCCAGGAACGATTTTTCCAATGAAGGCTGTCTTGAACATGATCACATGTCGAAATAAGTACTTGATTACCTTTGTAAAATCGAGTATCGTTCTTGGACAGGCAGTCATCGACAATGATTGAGCGACAAGGCTAATGAACTAATTAGTTTTGTTTGAATCTCTTGTTTTCTTAAGTTATTTCAAATATTGTTGAGAATCTCATAAAAGTAATAGCATGAGGAAACACCTTTTACATTTGTTTATTCTCTCTTTATTTATCTAGAGTATTGGTCTTCATTTTTTTCGAGAAATCTAAATTTAATTTAGTTTAGTTTTTCTCTTTCATCATTGAGTTATGCTTGGAATGATCGTGTATTTCATCGGAGAAATAGAATAAGTTAGTTTAGTTTGCTTTACTTCGGTTTATTTCTGTAATATTTTTCTAGCTTCTCATCCGAGGAACCGACAAAGCAAACCTTGTTTACTCTGTTTTTCTTTTACTCGTTTCAATATTTGACAAAAATTTTTCAAAAGCATTAGAATAAGAAAACAAACTTTACTTTATTTAGTTATTTGGAGTATTGTCCTTCATTTTTTGAAAAGTCTTAGATTAATAGTGTTTTTTTTATAAAGAATTCGAGTAATTGAATCGAATGTTCCTTTTTTTGTAGTAACTATACTCGCACTTTTCGCATTTGTTCTGAGAAAAAACAAGCAGAGAAAACTAGTTCACTTACCTTGATAGTGCTTTCGCATTCTATTATGGAAATGTAATTAGAAACTTGACTTTATTCTTTTTTTGCTTCAGCTAGTCATCCTATGAGTTCTGGTTTGTTTTATAAGAGAATCAAAATTCCCTAAATGACCTTAATTTTCTATTCTAGATTAAGTTATCCTGATAGTTGTCGAGCATCATATTGTAGGCAACCGAATGAATTAGTTTTGCTGAGTAGTCGTCCTGTTCCGCGATGTTGAACATTTCAGGACTCAGGTCCGCCCCCGGAATCAATTTCACCAATTCCGGAATTTCGCTTTTTCCGTGCACTCCCAATTTCTATGAATTCCGTCGCGGAATCGATAACTTATTTCAATGATTATTCTTCAAGAAAACAGCCTAATATGAGGGTGAGGACGGAGTGTAATTCCGAAACGGAATTCCGGGAATTGGGTCGAAGCGGAATTGCACGGAATTCCTAGAAATTGCGGCTGCGCTGGTATAGCGGAATTCCGGAATTGGTGGAATTGATTCCGAGGGCGAACCTGAGTGCTTCAATGTTCAACATCGCGGAATAGGATGTATTCTCGAAATCCCCAACTTCGACATTAAACTTTGCCCATCATTTGCTCTCATAGTTTTCTAGAAGGTACCAAAAGCTTCACCTAAAACGGATGTTTTCTTTTCAAGACAGTAGACTACAAAAAATTCATTCTTTCAGCTCTTTTGCAAAATATACGCAGCTTTTTGTAATCTGGTAAAGAAGACATCCATTTTGGTTGGAATTTTTGGGGCATTCTAAAAACTATATTCGAGTTTGAGAGAAATACCTTGTAATTAGGCCGAAAATGTAATAAAATGGTCATAATTCGAGAAGACTAAATTATCGAAACAAATCCTTTTGATTTTTTTTCTTTTCATAACTAGCTATACAAATTGATATATAACACATTCAAAAGTGAACTTGGTACCTGAACACATTCCTTCGTTAGAAAATTCATATTTCAAACTCAATTGCAACATTATAAAAAGCGTCAAAAGCTGTCACGAGAGATGAATTTGAAATTGCTTTGCAAGCCAAAGATCTTCAGTACATATACGATGTATGACATCGGTATTTTGCGAATAGCTCCTTTTCTGATAAACTATTTGATGATTAAAACATATTTTTCTGATTATTATTGCAATTGAATGATAGAAAAAAAGCTTCCATCATTTCGTTATAACAAACAATCGAAAGTAGAATTGGACAAGCGTCCGTTCAAGCTAAAAGTCATATCTTTCATACAGATCAATGTAGAATTGATTATGACAATTATATCTATTTCATCGGACGTATGTCATAAAAAGAATACAAAAGTCATCTCATGATTGTGATTAATTTAAACACAACGATTTTGCTTTTTTAACTTTCCAGATTGACTCTATGTGTACACAAAAGCGATTCAACTTCATCTGTCGAATTATTCTCGAGCTATGACGTCGTACAATGTATGCAATTTGTTGGAAATTTTCGTAGAAATTCAATATCCAATTGACAATAGAATATTTTTTTGAATTAGTTTGCATCAAAAATCATCAAACGATTACTTTTATCCCATACGCTTGACGCAGCCAAATCGGAGCAGATCTAGTGAGCACTTATGCTGATTTATTATGTTAAATGTTTATTATATTACGTTTAAAATAAGCTCCCAGTAAATAACAACGTAGACAAAGACTTTGTAACATACAATTATTACATCTCATTCTTTTTAAAAAAGCATATTTTATTACTTATTTCAAACGAACTGATAAGTGGTCCGAGAGTACTATTCTTATAAGTTGGTGAATATGATTGAATATCGTCAACAAGACGTTTGAGAAATTCGATCAATGTTGATGATTTTAAATATCGACCGCCATACCAAGCTACATAACTTGTATAAATATCTTCAATAGCATAAATACCACCGGAGCGAAGAATGGTAGGAAAGAGCTCTGTAAGACTATTGATCTGTTGCTTCACTCGGTGACCACCGTCATCAATGATGACATCAAACATATTAGTATAATTAGTAGCAAATGCTTTCAGAAATGAAAGATCATCTTGAGAACCATAGTGCATTGTAACATTTAACTGCGAATCATATATCGAAAAAACCATAATCATACAATTATGAAATAAAATAGCTGTTCGCTCATGAACTTACCTTTTGGCCCGATCTATTCATCCACTTTCTACCACACTTTTCGTCATATTCAATAAAGTGAATGTTAGCTTTTGGACCAAAATATTCTCGCCACATAGCTGCCGAAACACCAACACCCCACGCCATGCCACAGCCAAGACCAATTTCGAGCAATCGAAAGTTGGTATCACGATACTTGCTCAAATAATGTTCATAGAAACGGGTATAATGATGAAAACTTCCTTTGCTAGTTTTATACTTGTTGTCAAGTTGTATGAGTGATGTTGGAGTCGTGGAGAATGTAGGTTTTGCGCTATCGATGTGCGACAATACTGGTGGTGATGTTTTGAATACAAGTTGAGCAACAAGAATAAGGATAGTTAGTTGTAAGAGGATTATGATAATGACGGGAGAGCCAAGAACTGTTTGAAGTTTTTGAGTGCACCTCATTTTTGGATTTTGTCCAGTGACGAAAGACACGTGCAAAGAAAGATAACTAAAATTCAGTAATAATCCATGTAAAAACTTTTATTATCGTAAGCTATTTTAAAGCGACTTAGAAGACCTTAGAGCCAAAAAAAAGTGACTTAAAAGCGCATCAATTTTTAAGCTTTTAAGAGTTTAAAATGAAATTTTTAAAGCGCTACTAAGCACTTATTGTCAACATCACCTGAAACCACTGTGACTTTTGTCATATTAAACTGCTGCCAAGCACTTTTTAAGTAAATCGCTTAGTCGTGCTATGATACTCAGCATTTTGGAACGGACGTTTAATTGAGGAGTTCGCATAAGTACTTTAATAGGATATACGTTGGTTGCTGATAGTCATATGTTAGTACGCATATTATCGTACTAGATATATCTTTCGAAGTTTCTTCTTTATTCACTTGTAAGAAAATATGATTTGTGTGAAGGGTTAAGAGGACTCTTTCTAATTTGAAAATCAAACGAAAATCACAGAACTATTGAAACTTACATAAAAAACGTATTTCCTGACGATTTGTTACTCTTTATGTGTTCGTGCGAAGAGAATATAGCTATAGCTAACTACAATCAATTGACGAGGCATCATTCTATCCGCAAATCCATGTAGTACATGCATGCACACCACACTAGCGTGCAATGAATTAGGAGATATGTATTATTACCAAAGAATCAGAGTGGCAGTATCACTCTAGACGTTGCTCGATGTTCTTAATGCAGTACTCGAGAACGCCCAGCTACTTGACTTAACACTACTTTCCTTAGACTATCTTAGAAATGAATTTCCTAGTGACAGTTTTTCATGCTGAATCTGAAAATGATATTCTCAGAACTAAAAAAAAGGAAAAATAGAGAAGTATCGTGTTTTGCGGTCTTATTTTTTGCTTCATGAAAAACGAATCATGTAAAATTCGCGAAAAAACTAAGATGTTTCTCTTTAGAAGTCATTCAAAAAAGTTAAACCACACATTCTTAACTAACTCGTCTAGGTTTGTCAACAATGTATGAAAAAACGAAAAAACAATTTTGCTTTAAATTAATATTTATGGCGCCTTATATTCAGAACAATTTTCTTTTTCATTCTTCCTCGTATTATCGGAGCAATAGATGCAGAGAAAAAAAATTTGATACGTTCTCTCTTCTTCAAATATTCACTTATTCTCTTTCTTTTCGTATAACTCATTTATGTACCTGCTCACTTTTTTTTCATCCGGAAAGATTATTTGCGCACGTAATACACACTAAACGCAAATATGCTGCGTTTTTGAGATGCAGATTATTATGTCGCATCTTGTACTCAAAATATGTAGTAGGAGATTGTGTCCCTATATCCAGAAGAACATATTCCCATTTTTTTTTCTATATTTTCTAGTGATGTAGATGGTCTAAGTTTCTTCACAGCAAAAAGTTATATTAGTTGGAATGATAATCCTACCATGCATAGATGTCGGGGTGTGGGTGTGAGCGTGAGAATAAGACTCACACTCACACCCACACCATAATGTCCAATAGGAGTGGCGCAGAAGTATTTGTATCTACTATTGTTGTTGTTTCTGATGATGATTTTTTTTACTTTGATTTCTCTGCAGTAGCAGAAGAAGGAGAAGATGTAGAAGTTGGACGATTTTCTCCTTCATCAGCTGGTTATAATAATTCTTTATAATCACTACGTTCTTGTTTGTGTTTAGATTTCGATTTTGATGACTGTTCTTGTTTTTCAATTATTTTCTTTTTCTTAGATTTTTTTGGTTTTTCAGCTAATATAGGAGGTATTTCAACTTGTTTAGTAACTGATTCTTTTAAGGGGAACCCCCCCTCAGGAATCGTTTTTCGTTATTCGTTGACCGATTCGCTTGAAATTTTCAGGCAATATGGATGCTGTGTTAGCTCAAGTCCTTGCAAATTTTTGGCTCATAAAGTTTTTGCTTTAACGAGTTATTGACAAATTAGTCCCCAAAATGGTGATCTTCGTAAGGTACCGATTTCTCAGACTGTCGAAGACGTAGAGAGATACCGTTTGTTTTAAATAAAAGACAAGACTTGAATCTAGAAATGTATATACCGTTTTTTCGAAATTCGATTTTGTTCGAATTTCCGAGACATTTTCCTGCAAGAACTCGGAATTTAGCGCTTTTTGACGTCAGTGTTATCCAGTTATCACGGCAAAGAAATCGAATTTCGAAAAAACGCTATATACATTTTTAGATATAGGTCTCTTTTTTTATTTAAAAAAAACAGTAGCTCGCTACCTCTTCTACAGTTCGAGAAATCGGTTCCTAAATCTCCAAAAAAGTGATTTTGAGAAAACCAATCAACAAGTTTGTATGAAACAATTTTTAATTTCACTATGACTGTCACGACCTCTATACGGCAATTTCATCATGTATACAGGATTTTAAGCAGAAATGACTACGTTCCTCTAATTAATTAATATAACAGAACGTATATGTGTTTTTCATTAAACAAAATCTACAAGTTTGTTGACCACTATCACATCTCCCTAACTAAAAAAAATTCTGATAAAACCTTATATTTCTACCAGTGCTCCCAGAAAACCGCTATTTTCACCGTCCAAAACCATTCAAACTGCAATAAATCGCACATAATCTGAAAGAGGACACTTTGAGCTTTCAGTATATGTGCTTATCTCAAAATCGATTTTTCTGAAAAAAAATCGATTTTCTGACGGGGGGGTTCCCCTTAATTGAGATGTCAATGGTAGTGGTGTAGGAATCGATTGAATAGGTTTTTCATTCAAGTCGATATTAGGTGCTCGATGTGGATCATTATTTTTTATTTTTTCCAACACACACATCATGATCGTTGTCTTCCTTTATCAGTTACTTTTGCATCAGATTTTTTCGATGATTTCTTTCCTGTTTTTTTTTGATAATTGACCATCAGTTTTCGATTTTTTTCTTTAAACGTCCATTTTCTTCATCAATTTTTGCTTGACAATATAATTGATCAGATAGTGTTAATTGTGAACTAGTAGCATTTGCTCCTTGTGATAATATTGATTCAATACGATCATTACCATTTATAGTATCCGAAGTTGTTTCAGTCTATAATATTAAAGATAAATTCAAGCATTGAACTAGACTATTTGCATTCTGTAGAATCAAATGAGCTAAGAATATCCTGAAGACAGTTCAAGTCCGTAGCTTATTGATGTCGAGATATTGCACTTTTATAGTAGTTTTTAAAATGAATGTCATAGTTAGAGTCCGTCGAATTGGTTTCGGATCCGAAAACTTTGAACTCGATGGGTTCTAGCCATGGTGCTTCAGAGAAGTATCATAAAAACTAATTTTCGAATTTTGACTTAGAACTCTCCATAGAGACAGATCTTAACGAGACTAGTTTCTTGTGAGTGTTTTCAGATCTTGCCGTTGCTCCTATCTTAAGATAAAGGTATGATAAAAACTTGTTCTTTATATCTGATGACAAATATTCGGTGTCCTTATGTCAACATAGAAGGTAATCAAAAGATTTGAAACGTTCACAATAAATCACTAACACTAAAAGCTTATTTGTGTCAATTTTGGTTTTTTTGAATCTTATAAATAGAATGGATCCATTTGTTCACTTTTTTTTCTTGATTCTCGTTGTTTTTCTAGTGCTTCAGCAGTTGTTTCAATGTATTTTTTCGATTTTTGATAACTTAATGTATCGCCAGAGTATGAATTAGAATTAGAATTTTCTCCATTATCATCATAAAATAAACCTTTATTATCATAATATGAACTTGTTATTATTGATTCATTTTCACTGTCTGATAGAGAATCATTTATCCAACCATTTAAATCCAAAAATGTTGAGCTTTAGTAGCAATTGGATTCAGAACACCATCAAATGATACTGATAATCATTAACATTAAATTCAAATTTTTCAATTAATTTTAATGTTGCTTTAAGAATATGTAAAATAACACATGCCTAAATAAGTAATTTCTTCTTTTTTTATATTTGATATTTCGAGCTATTGACAAAAGACATCCGGATATTTATTATGATTATTTTTCCAGCATTTTTCATGAACTTTTCAAGTTCAATTAGTTTCGATCAACATTTTCAAAAAAAAACAACTTCTCAGAATTTTATGACGTATCATCTAGGAATAAATTAAGTATATCAGTTGCCTGATACAGAAAAACAAACTATAGTATATTTGAAAAAATAGATTCTTTCGAAAAATATATAAGTTTTAACTTGTATTATTTATTTGAACCTTCACCAATTCGAAAAATGAGTGATCATAGTAGAAGTCAATTAGAATAGGTCTATATCGGAGGTTATATTTGGGACGATGGATGTTCACAAGGGTTTAGTTCCATATGCTAGTGCATGTTTAAGTAAAAGTGTCGGGAAAAAATTACATATTCACCAGCCATTATTTTTTAACTCTAATGGAGCAGAAGGATCTTCAGTAGATCCAAAAGGCCTGTAGTGTACAGAGTACATACATAACACTGAATAACTATATAACATCTAATGAATACAATTAGGAATTCAATTTGAAACTTTTATCTATTTGGTAATAGCTATTGCAAGACGGCTACTCGGTTGCAATTACAATTCAAGGTATAATGAAATGCAGATTGATAGTAGATTTATTGCTAGGCTGTCCATTGTGTGGGGAGGCGGGCGCGTGAATATTAGGTGAAAAAAAATGAAAATCAAGTTTTCAATGATTCAGATAGCGATTAATATATTTGGAAATACGCTCTTTCTGATTGCATAAAAATTGTTGCGTAACGCAGAAAATCAACTGATCTAAAATTAGCCTAAAAATATTGCTAAATTACGAAAAATTGATTTTTATTCAAGATGTAACCAACTAATTGGCAAAAAAAGCAATACATATTCTAAAATTCGTGCATTCTCTAGTGGAATAAAAATTTTATTTTAAGTCGTTACCTTTAAGAAATAAGATGAACATTTCTGCAATGAATTTTTCGAATCACTCTGTTATAGTAAAACGAATGTGCATCTCTTAGCACCAATCTAAGTCTACTCACACTTTACCTACAAGTCCTTCTATATGACCTGCATCAGCACAAATAGCAAAAACATTTCTGAACTGCACAACAGGTTTTCAGCTGAATTCCTCTTTTGCTAGCTCTAAAGCATTTCTATTCAAAGTCAACATCTGAAACTGCGTTGGATGATATATAATAAAAAAATTTCTTGAAGACGATCTTCTGAGCAACAGAAATTACATATTCACCTTCCATGTGAGCAATGCAATTTTTTATTTTGATGTCTTTTAAAATAAAAAGAAAAATGGCCTACTTGTTCTTCTGCTTCGACATCACAGCTTGATAAAAATAAAGACACTTTATCAATCGTTAACGAAAGAAGTTACTGAATTAATGTGTCATCATTATTTGATGATTGAATTAAATATATATAATAATTTTTGAAATATTTTGATAATAAACAGATTGAATATGTCCAGGAAATAGAATGATTTTTGTATTAAGCATTGATTTAAGAGTTTTTTTGTGGTTCTTTTAAATGACTATGAAGAAAAAAGAAAAGACAAGAATTCTTTCAATTAATTTTGTTTTTCTTTATTGACTTACGAACAACATTCATTATAAATCTATGCAACAGCATATAAAACTTCGAAAACAGTTGTAGAATTTAAATCATGAATAAAAACATGAGCATTTTAAAGAAGAATTGCCTAAAAAAATAGAAATAAAAATATTTTTTCGTGATTTTATTTTTCAAAAATTTCTATCATTTGATTACAAGTAAATGAACGAATAGATTCAACACGAACAGCTACATCAAGCATTGATAAGATATGAGATTATCATGTTTTGTACTTTCAAGATGAATTAATTCGATCAATATACTAATATACCTATTTTAATAAATAATGTTTTTTCTTATTAATAAAAATTAAAAAAATAAATGTAAACCATTCAAAGTTAGTTTTATGTTGATCATCATTTTGGCTGCATATTTCAGTTATTTTTGAAAGTAATTCATCTCGATATGATCGTTCAGATTTATCCATATGAAGCATTAATTTATGTACGATATCCGTTAGAGTTTTTCTTGTTACCTGACTAAGAAAAAAAATTCATAATCAAAATTAAATTTATTCAAATATTGAGCGATTAGATTTTTTTTATTAATAGATTTTTCCCATCGAATTATCATACGATCTCAAACAAAAGCTCAATTAATTAAAGAGATCAGTTATTCATGTTTCACTCTACTTGTTTAAAAGAATTTCGAGAACTGATCTAACCATGCTAGTGATTTCAACAGAAAAACTCGCTAAAATGGTAAGAAATTTCTACCATTTTCTCGAGTTTTTTAGCCGGAAATGGCGCGTATTTCTTGATCTGGGTAGAAACTACTAGATTGTTTCTATGGGCAAACTCTTGCATCAATAAACATTTTTTGAACTTCAAAAACAGATAGAAAATGCAGTAAAATAATTACAAATGAAATTTATAGATTAATAAACATAAATCACATTAATCTTTGTTTTTAATGACGCATCTAAATAATACTTAGGGCATACCAAAAGTACGGGCAGTGACACTTTAATACCGTTTAGTAGGCTTAAATGACTTTCCTTCTATACAGTCTGATAGAGAAAAAAAAGCTCTATCTTTCTATGCTATTTGACTGTACTTCAACTAATATCATAATATTAAATTATCTATAAAACCTAATTCAGCTGGTTGTGTGCTGGTTGTACTAGATCGCAACGTGTGAAACAGGTTAGTTTTTAATTCCTTAACACAATTGTATGAACAACTGAAATGTGCCATAAGATGCAGCGTGAAAAGCTCTACAATTCACATATGGCTACTTATTTCATAGCTGTACTATTTTTTTCAAAGTCGATTAAGTTTTGAGGGATCAAATTTTGGGCATTGCGAAAATTGGCTGCATAAAATTTTCCTTTTTCTGAAAACAATTACAATAAGCTTTACCGTTTAGATTGTAGAGCTTTTTACGCCGCATCTAGTGGTATATTTTATTTTTCTTTTGATAAAGAACAACAAGTGATGAAACAATGAAATAATAAAAATGAATTCGCTGTGCATCGAAAACATGATCTTTTTCGCATGATGGCAATTTGATTGCTCAAAATTTTGTCGATTTTGACAAAAAAGTGCAGCTATAAAATTAGTGGTCGTATGTAAATTGTAGAGCTTTTCACGCTGCATCTTATAGTATATTTTGATTCTTAGTAAAATCAACAAGGACTTGAAAACTGCAACGAAAAACGTACAACCAGCACACAACCAGCTGAAATAGGTTTTATAGATAATTTAATATTATGATATTAGTTGAAATACAGTCAAATAGCATAGAAAGATAGAGCTTTTTTTTCTCTATCAGACTATATAGAAGGAAAGTTATTTAAGCCTACTAAACGGCATTAAAATGTCACTGCCCGTACTTTTGGTATGCCCTAAGTATGTATAAGATCAATCAGATCATTAAAGCTTATTGCGGATATTACCTGTAATTCCATATAATCCCACTACTTGCCACATCATCTTCATATCTAACGGCATCTGGATATCCAGTTCGTATTTTATATTTTTTAGATGAACCAATTTCTTCTCCATCATATTGATAAAATCATCTGGTATGACACGTTCAATTTCCGCTCTGTTCTCCTTATCAAATTTGAACTGACCTAATGGTATAACATTTGGAGGTGTT
>CAJNOL010003809.1:0-19430 GCA_905250125.1 Rotaria sordida
AAGTGCGGAAAATTGTTTTACTTGAAATTCGATTTGCCGGCACCTTACACAAGTGTGGATTGAATTTAGCGGTGCATTCAGGATGCCACAATTTAGGATAAATGATAACCTGCCTGGAATCCCATATAGGATAGACTATGAGGACTTATGGGTACCCCATGAGATAGGGGATGATGACTTATGAGTACCACTATAGGATAAGGCATGAGGACTTATCGATTCCCCTATAGGATATCCCATGCGGACTGATGGGTACTACCATACGATAGTCCTTAGGACCTATTAATTTGGTCCTATAGTAGGCTTTCAGAGACTTTAGATACATCCAGCTGGGTAGTCGTAGGAAACTATGAGATAGCTCATATGAAAAGAAGTAGTGATGGTAGGTGGAAATTAATCTAATATTAAACAAAATAGCGAGGAAACTCTAAAAACTCAAAACAGCCCACAAAAATTGGTATACCCAAGAAAATCCAAAGAAATCTGAAAGAATACGAAAAAAATCCCGAAATCCCAAATTCGTTTTTTCTCCTTGATCAGATTTTTCTGAGCTGGAAATTCAGCGAATCACGTTCTTTTAGATCAGAAAGTTGATGTATGTGTGACGAGTGGAAGGTCAAAAATCAAAGGTTAACGTTTCACCAAATGTTTTCGGGGTCGAGATATCTTATTGGCTAAAGTTCTAGCTCGAGAATCCTGATTGACTGAATTTACAGCTCGACAAAACCTGATTGACTCAATTCCTGACACCAAAATCAGATGATTGGCTGAAGTTCCTACCCCAAAATCATCTGATTGGCTGGACTTCCCACTCTCAAATCACCTGATTGGCTGAAATCTCCTCCCAAAATGATCTGATTAACCGAACTCCTAACCCGAAAAAAGCTGATTGGGTGAGCTTTTGGACTGAAAAAATCTGATTGGTCGAAAGTCCGATATCAGAAACTGCTAATTGGCTGAACTTCCAATCTGAAAGAATCTGATTGGTCGAAAGCCTGATATCAAAAACATCTGATTGGCTAAACTGCCCACCACAAAATCATTTAAATGGCTGAACTCCATACCGGAAAATCACCTGACCGGCACTGACGGAATGTCCAACTCATTTAATTGACCGTTTTCCAAATGATCTTTGATCTATGATCTTTGATCTTCGACCTCTGACCTCCGATCCAATGCAAACATAGACGACCATACGTAAACGTACTTCTATTTCATATGACTCTCCCTTCAGCCGAGGGAATATTTTCTTTATTTCAATCACTTAATCACTTAATATTGATGACCTAAGTCGTTAAGTGAAAAAACGTAATTTTAATATTAAGTGTTAAGTGAAACACTTAATTAAGTTATTTATTACATTGGCAAATAAGTTCTGAGAGTTTCGATTAGTAGAATAATATCGCCAATATAAAACTACATTGTAAGGAAAGTAATTATATATTCCGATAGCGCTCAGAATTCTCTATCATCTTGTGTATTTAAGTCTTCACTTACATTTATTTGCTGAAAAATATTTTGAATACAGTAAAGACATCCTCACCTACATTGACAATGTTCGAAATATTTCTCAGCAAATAAGTTCAGGTGAAGACCTAAATACATACGGCGATATAGCATTTCAAGAGCTCAGAATACATAATTATTTTTCTAAAAAAACGGATTATTGTATCGAAAAAAATTTTAAAAACCCATGAGAAAAGAACAAAAAATTGAGTTCATGGGAATCTGAGGGCGAGGATGTCTTCACCGTATTCCAAACATATTTCAGCAAATAGATGTAAGTCAACACTTAAATACACAAGTTGATAGAGAATTCCGAGCGCTATCAGAATATATAATTACTTTCCTTAAAATGTAGTTTTACATTATCGATATTATTCTACTAATCGAAACTGTCAGAACTTATGTGCGAATAGATTAATGAAGTCCCGTTCAAAACAAATGTCCCACCTATAATGCCAACACTGTTCTTACACAATATGAAGTTAGCTTGAAACTACTTAATCAAATCAAAAAAATTTAAACCAACAAACCGCACATGCAACATAACCATAGTTCACTATAAAAAAACCAAGACACGTGAATCTATACTATATCAACAAATATCAATAGCATCTAAAATATTACTAATGCATTCTAACCAAAGCATGACATGAAGAATGTCTATCGTTTGCCCCAAATTGGTCACCACAATCAATTCCCAAATCAAAATTCCCAAATGGGGATTTTGATCTGAGGCTTATTAATTTAGGGATTTTTTTTGACATGAATATATCATACGTTCTGTAGTTCAATACCATTCTTTTTCTCCTGCAAGACCGTATTACAAAAACTAAAAGTTTTGAAGTCAAATCTGTCAGAGGTGTTTAGTTTGGATTAGCTAAACATAATAAAAACAGTTTTCCCATGAGTCTGCTGACCAGAATGTATTTTGGGGTACTACAAAGAACAACTTTCAGATAAATCAGGTGACCAGAATATATTTTAGGTTGCCAAAAAGAGAATTTTACAGTAAACCAAGATACATTCTAGTCACCAGATTCACCTCAAAATTCTTTGTTGTAGTACCCTAAAATACATTCTGGCCACCAGATTCATGAGAAAACTGTTTTTATTATGTTTAGCTAACCCAAACTAAGCACCTCCAGCAAATATATGACTTCAAAAGTTTTAGTTTTAGTAATACGCTCTTGAAAGAGAAAAAGAATGGTATTGAACTATAGAATGTATGATATATTCATGTCAAACAATTCTCAAATAAAAAAATCACCAAATGAAAATTCCCATTTGGGGATTGATTTGTGGCAACCAGTTTGGAGCAAATGATAACCTACCTGACATGAAGACCGCCCATCAACAGTAGTCCACACAAAATGCTAAAGTTTAAACAACGCCCGCATGTGTCTTCTACATGTTAAAACACATTTTACAGCAATCAAAATAACACACTCGTACACGACCTGCTATATCCATTAGATCAATAAGCACCAAAAACCCACAAAATTAAAACAATCACCAAAAACCCTAATTATATACATCAAATACACCTCACGACCTACCATCACGAACAAACGCAAAAATAAATAACCCCCTAATCAACAAAATCAACACACACTCACACCCTACAGCACCCAGACTTCGATGTAGTTCTTCCTTCACCTCCAGAAAACACTTATATCATACACCATCAACAAATACCAGAACATCAACAATATCAAAAGATCACTACTCAACCCTCCATCAATCTTCCAAAAGCCGACAGCTACAGATCAATCACAAAACAATCTGACCTACCAAGAAACAAACACCATGCAACACTTCATCAAAGATTCGTTCAATCCAAACACACTCAAACCAAAAAAATTAACCAATACAAGCAACCCATCAGTCCTCATAACACCCCGCATATAACAAACGCTGCCATCCTTCGTAAATCACAATCACACAAAAACATCTCAACTAGACATAACTATTCCGATGGAATTCGAACCTCGATTATTAACGATTCTCACACCACGATACACAGAAACGCGGCTCCGGATCTTAATAGCAGCCGCAACCCGGCACAGAAAAGTTACCACACTATATCATTGGTTGTCATACCTTTATACAGCAAAAATCCGCAACGGATATTAATCGCAGTCGCGCCCGGCCAGAGAAAAACCGGGCACCATACATCACTGAGTGTCCTATAAATACACAGACAAACTTCGCACCGAATATTCAAGGCTGCCACATCCTGACAGGAAACAAACTCAGCCCCGGTATTACTGGCAGCCACACCCCAATAGAGGAAAGTTAGAATCCTATATCTCTGGCTATCATACGCATATTAAGACAAAGACGGCGCCGAATATTACTGGCACTCGCACTCCGATAGAGAAAACCTTAGCACCCTATATCACTAGCTGTCATACACTTATAGAGACAAAGTCCGCGCCAAATATTACTGGCAGTCGCACCCCAGTAGAGAAAGCCTTGGCCTCCTACATCACTATCTGTCTTACACTAACCGAGACAAAGTCGGCGCCGGATATTACTGGCACTCGCACCCCAGTAGAGAAAGCCTTGACACCCTACATCACTATCTGTCCTACACTAACAGAGACAAAGTCGGCGCCGGATATTACTGGCAGTCGTACCCCAGTAGAGAAAACCAAGGCACCCTACATCACTATCTGTCTTACACTAACAGAGACAAAGTCGGCGCCGGATATTACTGGCAGTCGCATCCCAAAAGAGAAAACCTAGGCCTCCTACATCACTATCTGTCTTACACTAACCGAGACAAAGTCGGCGCCGGATATTACTGGCAGTCGCACCCCAGTAGAGAAAGCCTTGGCCTCCTACATCACTATCTGTCCTACACGAACAGAGACAAAGTCGGCGCCGGATATTACTGGCAGTCGCACCCCAATAGAGAAAGCCTTGGCCTCCTACATCACTATCTGTCTTACACTAACAGAGACAAAGTCGGCGCCGGATATTACTGGCAGTCGCACCCCAGTAGAGAAAGCCTTGGCACCCTACATCACTATCTGTCCTACACTAACAGAGACAAAGTCGGCGCCGGATATTACTGGCAGTCGCACCGCAATAGTGAAAACCTTGGCACCGTACATCACTATCTGTCATGCACTTATAGAGACAAAGTCGGCGCCGGATATTGTTGTTAGTATCACGCCGGCAGAGAAAAAGTTGGCGTCCTATATGACCGGCTGTCGTACGGGAATGGAGGCAAAGTCAGCACAGGATATTCGGGGCTGTGCGCACGGGTGGTAGAATAAATGTCGGCGTCGGATATTACTGATCGTTGCACCCTGGTAGAGAAAAAGTTGGCACTGGATATTTTAGGCTGACTGAGCATGATAGAAAGAAAGTCGATGTGGGATATTAGTTGCTGTTGCACCGCGGGGTAGAGAAAGTGGACGCTGTATATCTCCTTCTCTCGCACGATCAGAGACACAGAGTAGGTAGCGGATATTGAAGGCTCTCAAACGCTGATGGAAAGATAATGGGTGGTGGATATGAGTGGCAGTGGCGCTACGCTGGGGAAAAATTGGCACCGGTATCGGTGTTTGTCACACTCAGAAAGAAAAAAGTCGGCACTCGATATTCCAGGTTTGCGCCGGCGGATCGGATAATTGTTGGCGGCGCATATCACTGGCTATCGCACGGTGATAGAAAGAAAGTGGGCTTACTATATTACACCGTCGTGCATATGTGTACTGACTGAGTCGGCACCGAATAGTAGTAGTCGCTGCATTCCAATAGATATGTATTCCCTCATGGATATCACTGACCTTTGCATCAGAATATAGTGAATGTCTGTTTAGCATATTACGAGCAGTGGCATCGTGGTAGAGAGTAAGTCTGTATCGGATTTGAGTGTTTGTAGTACCGCGATAGGCACAAAGTCGGTGGCGAATATTACTCGGTGTGGATGTGTGTGGCTATGTTGATGGGTGAGGGTGCTTTTGTGGGGTGGGTTGGTTCTTAGTGTCATCGTTATTTTTGGTGTTGGTGTGTGTGTCGATATGAGTCGTGCTTGTGGGGGTGGAATATTTGTGTGCGGGTTTGGGTTTGTGTGTATGTGTGTGAGGATGCATGGGTGTGTGTGTGAGGATGCGCAGGTGTGTGTGGATGAGGATGTGGATATGAGGGTGTGGTGTGTTTTTTAGGTTGGTTTGCTTCGTATTTTTTTCCCTCATCAATACTTATATTCACAGGCACACGTACAACCGACCCCCACACCCACTCCCGCACACCACAGCTACAGCCACAACGAGACACATCACTCATCCAGTCCCACACTCGCACCCATACCCACACCCAAACCCGCACCCTTATGGCCATTAGGGCTTTTTTGTGCATGGCTATGTTTAAGGAAAACTCTACGTGTGTTCCGAAACTGAATTCAGTTTCTGAAAATTAATCAGTGTCTGAAAAATAGATAAGTTACCTGGAAACTTATATAACGCATCATATGTCCTTAATAGCCTTTTCCCCTTGTTGCCTGGGCACGTTATAGTCTTTCTTCTTCTTGCCTTACTTCCTTATAGCCTTACCCCTTAGAGCGTTTTCCCTTCTGGCCTTCTCCTTTTATAGCCTTATCCATTATCACCTGACCCCCTTTTGACCTATCCTTTACTGCCTTACTTCCTTGAGGCCCTACACTGAAAAAAAATAGGTACTCTACGAAACCCAAAAAGATTCCGATTTTTGTAACGAAATCGAAACCCTTTTTGGTTTCGTAGAAAATTATGTTCCGTAAATGACGACATTGTTATGTTTAATAAAATGAGTTTCCCCGCTGACATTTTGTACAAGAGGCTCTGCAGTAATGCGTAAAGGTTTCTCTGGATTCCATACTCAAGTATGCGAGCAGCTTTCTCTCTGCATACAACATTTCCTCCCCTGCCAACCATTACAATTCCCATTATCGTTTACTGAAGTATACAAGGTCCACTATCCACCTATTCATATAGTTCAATCGTAACCAGAGAACCAGAGGCATTTGATTTTCTAACAGCGGCAACCAATTGACTAAATTACCTATTAATCCGAACACAAGACGCTACAAAACGATACATTTTCAAATACTACGTACAAAGAATCATGTTCTTCCACTAAAGCATTATCAAAAAAAAGTCGATTTTTTAAACGAACATAGAAAGATAACACTATTGTAAGGACGTTAATGGAAGCTACTCGAATTCAGTAGCACAAATCGTTAGTTCCGAACACGCCTCGAAACGGGCCGCTCGGCCCGGTCCAACGAAACTTTTCTTTCAAGCCGGGCGGGCCAAGTTTTTTGTCGGGCCGCCCGGCCCGGCGTCTTATTTAAATTTAATGTAGTTTATATCTGTTATATACAATTCAAATTACTGAAAAAGTTTACGAGAGAAAAAATATTCGAGTTCTACATTGAGATATTTTTAAAAAACATAATAACATCTCAAAGTAATTGTATATCTCGACCATATACTTTATTCTGTAGTATATTAATTACATTAATTACTATGAGAATATGATTGACAGAAGAAATGTGTCGAAAACAAACCGTCCTCGATAATTACCGTTACAAATGACAGTTTATTCAACTCTTAAACTTTGAATAACTGGTAACTCAATAGAAAGTGTACCATTTTTTTGAGTGCACGCTCTTTCGAGTTCGAGCATTTAGCGAAGTAAGACTTACGTAAGTCGAAAGTGATCTGTATAAAAAGTAGAAAATATTGACACCTAGTTTCCAGATCTAATTTATTGTTTTTAGAAATAACTTATTTTTTATATATTAATGTCAAACTTGTGATAGCAGCGGCAAGTTTGGCAGATACATATTAAAGCGGAGTTAGAAATTTTCTAGAACTTATTACTGCAGATATTTATAATCATTTTTAATACAGTATTTTTTACTGCGCACTATCTCATCGCAGAAACTTTCAACTACTAATATACTACTCTTTTCGTGCCTTTTCTTACTAGAGAAACAGTGCTGAAGGACATCCAGTTACACAAAACAATCGTTGTTGACTTTAAAAATCTTTGAACATCTTTTGTTTGTTCGTTTGACTGAATAAGCAGCTCGATTCATCCCATATTGATTTTATTTCTGTCTCAGCAATCTGGCTAAAAAATTCCCTATAACATTCGGACAATATACTCTTGAGGACATTGTTAATCATGTATGTGATTTTCGAATTCTGACATGGAAAAATGTCCATAAAAAAATCTACATCGGTCCTGGACCGGGCCGGGCGGATCAAGCAAATCCACGGGCCGGGCTCGAGCCGGGCTACACTAAAATTAAAACGGGCCGGGCGGGCCACCACTTTAGCTGAGCCACGTTGGGCCAGGCTGGGCCATAAAAACGAGGCCCGTTTCGAGCCCTGGTTCCGAACAATAGAATTTCTTCATGAACCTAAACACCAAAACAAATGACCCAGCTAATTATTTCTAACGGTAAGTTATCAATAAGAGAACCTTTCAGAAAACCTAAACAGAAGATGAAAAAGTTATAGATTTCAAATTGTAACTTACTGACAATAGAATTCTTCAAAGCACTTAAACAGAAAATAAACGAACAATATATACCCGTGGAAAAAATAAACGTTCCTCTATATTTTGAGGATATCGTTATCATAACAGCGTGATTTTTAAAAAGTGCTGATATATTCAGAAAGCTCGTGAAATTTTACATCGTCCTATATATTTATGTTTTTGTTTCGATCCATGTAATACTAAGAAAAATTGAGTGAAATGAAGACACCCTCATGTCCAGATTCCCATTGACTTGATTTTGTCAGTGTCATCAAAATTACTTTTTATAGTTTTTCGTCACTATGGAATTACTTTTTTAAAAAAGCAATCATACATCCTTATAGCGCTTGAAATTCTCTATCTTCCTATATATTTGCCTACTATCTTGTATCTATCTATTGTCAAAATAATTTGAGTACAATGAAGAGTCCCTCAATCGACAAGTACGAAAATGCAGTGTGTCGACTGTTTTTTCAAACTATAGGTACAAAAGAAACAATTTTTTAGAAAAGTAATTATGCATTCTGATAGAGCATCAAATTCTCTATTATCCTATATATTTTCGTCTTATCTTATGTTTGTATGCTCGACAATAATTTGAGTAATATTTAAAAACACCCTCCTGGATCAACTTTCAATTGGACGGAGAAAATCAAAAAAGTAGCAAAAACATGTGGGTTTTTTTGTACTTGTCGATTGAGAGACTCTTCATTGTACTCAAATTATTTTGACAATAGATAGATACAAGATAGTAGGCAAATATATAGGAAGATAGAGAATTTCAAGCGCTATAAGGATGTATGATTGCTTTTTTAAAAAAGTAATTCCATAGTGACGAAAAACTATAAAAAGTAATTTTGATGACACTGACAAAATCAAGTCAATGGGAATCTGGACATGAGGGTGTCTTCATTTCACTCAATTTTTCTTAGTATTACATGGATCGAAACAAAAACATAAATATATAGGACGATGTAAAATTTCACGAGCTTTCTGAATATATCAGCACTTTTTAAAAATCACGCTGTTATGATAACGATATCCTCAAAATACAGAGGAACATTTATTTTTTCCACGAGTATATATATCCAATGATCACTTACCAATAATAGAATTTTTGGTGAAACCTGAAAAGGCAAAATAAAGATATTATTTATTTCTAATGGTAACTTATCTATAGCAGAATTTTTGCAAGAACCGAAATAGAAAAACAACAGGTTTTTCGTTTATAATGGTGACTTACCACCAATAGAATTTTTCAAAGAACTTAAATAGAGGATAAATTCGTTGTGTATTTCAAACTATAACTTAGTAATAATAGAATGCTTCGAAGCATCTAAACACAAAATAAACGAATGATATATTTCTAACAATAATTACCAATAATAGAATTCCTTAGGAAACCTAAAAGGCAAAATAATGAAATTATTTATTTCTAATCGTAACTTACATTTAGCAGAATTTTTCAAAGAAGCTAAATAGAAGATAAAAAAGTTATTCATTTTAAACTGTAACTTACCAAGAATAGAATGTATCGAAGCATCTAAGCAGAAAATAAACGAAATATTGATTTCTAACCGTAACTTACCTATAACAGAATTTTTCGAAGAGCCTAAATAGAAAAAAAAAATAGATTTTTTATCTATAATGATAACTTACCAACGATAGAATTTTTCGAAGAACCTAAATAGAAGATAAATGCGTGGTTTATTTCAAATTGTAACTTACCAATAATAGAATGTATCCAAGAATCTAAACACAAATTAAAAGAATTATATATTTCTAACAATAACTTACCAATAATAGAATTCCTTGGGAAACTTACAAGGCTGAATAAAAAAAATTATTTATTTCTAATGGCACGTATCTTTAACAGAATTTTTCGGAGAACCTAAACAGAAAATAAACGAATTATTTATTTCTAATGGTAACTGACCTGTAACAGAAGTTTTCGATGAACCTAAATAGAAAAAAAAATGATTTTTCATTTATAATAGGAACTTACCAACGATAGAAGTTTTCGAAGAACCTAAACAGAAGAAAAATGAGTTATTTATTTCAAATTGTAACTTACGGCCAATAATACAATGCTTCGAAGCATCTAAACAGAAAATAAACGAAGTAGTTATTGATAATGGTAACTCATCGTTATTAAAATCTTTCAAACAATCTAAATAGAAAATAAATATATTGGTTCTTTTTAATGGTCACT
This sequence comes from Rotaria sordida, assembly GCA_905250125.1. Classification (NCBI taxonomy): domain Eukaryota; kingdom Metazoa; phylum Rotifera; class Eurotatoria; order Philodinida; family Philodinidae; genus Rotaria; species Rotaria sordida. The sequence goes on from CAJNOL010003809.1 coordinate 10,259, forward strand.
TCCAAATAATAGAATACTTTGAAGCATCTAAACACAAAATAAACGAACATATTGATTGCTAGTCATAACTTACCTATAACTGAATTTTCGGAAGCACCTACATAGAAGAAAAAACAGATTTTTCATTTACAATGGTGACTTACCAACGAGAGAAGTTCTTGAAGAGCTTAAACAGAAAATAAATGAATTAGCTATTGGTAATGGTAACTTACCATTGTTAAAATTTGCCCAACAACCTAAATAGACAATAACGCTCGTCGCTACGACTCGCTCAACCCTCGACTGAAGGGTTAGAAGTACTTATACGCTAGTCCACTTTATTGAGACAGTTACTAATAGTATCACATATAATCACCTATATCGGTTTCCATATTTTATGACCTTCCCTTCAATCGAGGGAATAAGTTCTTGGAGTGATGTTTTCCATTAAATATACTATTCAAATATTGTGCACGTGCAGAAAAGCTATTCTCACACTTTATTTCAAATTATTTCTCAGTTCTTTGCCACTGCTAGCCCCTATTCAAACTCATTAGATCTACACTGTTGATATTTATCCGATGAATTCCAATAGCTTGAAGCTTTTCTTCAGGGAATTTTTCAGTGCAGCGGCTAGTCGCTGCCACGTGTAATCCCATTCTCCCATAAGATCATCCTCTTTGATTTACAGTATATCAAATTCCAGGCTGCTCTTACTTCGAAAAATAGTTAGATTTATAACACGAGAATTCGCGATGGGCAGTCCTGAATCGGCACTTTCTTATGAACTATTCCTTATTTCTTCAATCTAATTGTCTAGTTGAAAAGTCAGAGTTTTATTAGAATTCCTAACAACTCTTAGCCATATCCTCACGTCCCTGACTATCCTCATTTCCATCGGCAAATCCCTCTCTATGTAGATTCTTATTTGGATACCTCTCAACAATTGGATACTTATTCATATTACTCTCTGAATTCTCGCAGCTATCTTGAAAACTATCATCAACCACACCTGTATTCACACACTCATCACAATCATCGTCCTTATACTCACAATCCTTCACGACCATGATCGTTATCCTAACACACCCCTCCACTCATTCTTATCTTCAAACCTCTCCCCACACCCATATCCCTGTTCTCATACCTCTTAGATCCCCATCCATATTCCATCCAACCACATACACTCACATTCTCATCTTCATATCCGTCTTAACAGTCACAGCTGTATCGAAAGTCTTAATTAACTACATGTCTATGTACAGACTTATCCACATCCACATCGTTCTCCCGAAACCTGTCCATATTCACATCACTATTCTCACACCCATACCTATCTTCCAGCACACTTTCAAACTCGTGCAATTCTATAGGCAACCCTCACGACATACATCTGTTCCGCCAAATGCTGTCAGACTCCCACCTCCATCTCCAAGCCTGAACATCTACACGTCAACCCTCACATATCTTCACACCCACAGACCACCAAAGTTCCAAATCCATATCGCTGGCACACACTTAATACATCGATGCAGAAAATGGCAGCTAAACTTCATAGTACTACTTAAGTCTGACCAAAAGTTCCCAGAATATTAAATAAAAATATAAAGATACAGAGATATTTTCAATTTTATTTTATCAAATGTTAAGGACAAGATTATTTTTATGCTACTTTTCTCTACGTAAGAAGAGTGCACACAAAAAAGCCATTTAACTCAGAAACCACTATGAATAAAGAGGAGTCCCTCAATGTCGCTCAAATTAGACTGGCTGCCGGGGGTATGTAAACAGTATCTCATCACATTAAGACTTACTAAAATACTTATCCCATTAGGTCACGCTCCGATTCGTGTCTACAACGATAATCTGAAGAGACTATCGCAACTAGACAGCAAAAGCAGACTTCAGATATGTAGAACGATTTTCCATATTCCGAGTTTCCCTTTTTTCCAAATGCCTTTTTCTCAAAAAAATTTGCTTTTACCTTAGACAACAGTTCAGAGAGTAAAGGTATGATCTTTTCATGGAAATAAATATTTGATTTTCTGAATACCTGACTTCAGGTTCGAATTCCCCAACCCCAATTTACTTTCGTCAACCTTTATACAATTTCATTATTTCCTTAAAAAACCCTTCCCTTGACCCTAGAAACTCATTTCAAAATTTTGAGAATCTGACTTCAGATTCGGATTCCCCGACCTCAATTTACTTTCGTCAACCTTTATAAAATATCGTTATTTTCTCAAAAAATCCTTCCCTAGACCCTAAAAATTCAATTCAAAATTTCCAAAAACTGACTTCAGATTCTGTTAGGTCAACAGTTAATGTGATGATGTTATTATGGAATATAAAGAATATAAAGGAACTTACCTTGCTGTTCAGATATACGTGATCAGCTGAGGAGAGGATGTAAGATCGTTTTTGTAATGGATAATTTATTTCACGATGATAATTATACACATAAGGTAGGTAGTGTTAAATGCTACTGCTCTCCACCAAAACAAAATAACAACTGAACGAAATCAAAATCTGAGAAAATCCGAAAGAGAGAGAAAGACAGAACGAAAAAGAAAAATCTAACTATACAATGAACGAAAGAGAAAAATTCACATAACAGATGAACGAAAGAGAAGACACTAACAAATGAAAGAAAAATAAGAAAAGGCCAATTGAACGAAGCTCAATTAAGTTAGCGTCGACATAGTGTGATCTGTTGACGCTAACAGATTCGGATTCCCCGACCTCGATTTACTTTCGTCAACCTTTATAGAACTTGTTTAAGCGGATGTTTTTTTGACCCTGACACAAACACAACAAACTCATTTTTTTTCGTATGATCCTCCCTACAGTCGAGGGAATAAGAGAAAAAAAGGCTCCTAAAATCTGATTGGTCTATTTTTGGACCAATCAAATAGCAGGATCCTATTTCTCAGTGTTGGAACCGGTGGGGACCCCTACATATACCCATCAATCGATAGAGCATCCTCGATAGCCCAATGATTGGCCCCGAACATGGCTGTGTTGTCCTAACAATAAGAGAACAAAAGGCTCCTAAAATCTGATTGGTCTATTTTTTGAACCAATCAAATGGCAGGATCCTATTTCTCAATGATGGGACTAGAGTCCTGCATCTCCATGGCAACCATACCCGACGGCGCTACAGTCAACATGAGCAAGAGTTGACTGTAGCGCCGTCGGATATGGTTGCCATGGAGATGCAGGACTCTAGATGGGACGGGCGGAAACCCCTGCATATATCCATCAATCGATAGAGCATCCTCGATAACCCTATGATTGGCCCGAACATGGCTATGTGTTGTCCTAACAATAAGAGAAAAAACGGCTCCTAAAATCTGATTGGTCTATTTTTGGACCAATCAAATGGCAGGATTCTATTTCTCAATGATGGGATGGGTGGGGACCCCTACAGATACCCATCAATCGACAGAGCGTCCTCGATAACTCTAGGGTTGGCCCGATCATGAGTAGATGTTGTCCTTACAATAAGGAGCAAAAGGCCTCCTGGAATTTCAATGGATGTTTTTTTGACCTTTGACCCCGGATGTTTTTTGAGGGTGTCAGTTGCAGGGTGTTGGGATGGGTGGGGACCCCTACGTATACTCATCAATCGATAGAGCGTCCTCGATAACTCTAGGGTTGGCCCGACCATGAGTAGATGTTGTCCTTACAATAAGGAGCAAAAGGCCTCCACAAATATGAATGGATGTTTTTTTTACCTTTGACCCTGACACAAACCAACGGACGCATTTTTTTCATATTACCCCCCTTTCAGTCGAGGGAATAATAAACAAATTGGTTATTTTTAATGGAAACTTACCAAGAATAGAACTTTTTAGAGAAGCTAAACAGAAGATAAATCAGTTATTTTTTCAAATTGTAAGTTACTAATAATAGGATAAGTCCAAGCATCTAAACAGAAATGAGCGGAATATTGCTTTCTAATCATAACTTATCTATAAAAGTATTTTTCGAGGAACCTAAATAGAAAATAAACGAATTAGTTATTGACAATGGTAATTTATCATTATTAGAATTTGTTCAGTAATCTAAATAAATAATAAACAAATTGATTATTTTTAATGGTAACTTGTCAATAATAGAGCTTTTCGAAGAACCTGAGCAGAAGATAAATCAGTTATTTATTTCAAATTGTAAGTTATCAATAATATAATTCTTCAACGAACCTAAAAAGAAAATAAACGAATTATTCATTTGTAGTGGTGACTTATCAATTTTAGAATACTTCGAGAAACATAAACAGGAAATAAGCGAAATATTGAAGTGTAATTCTGAATTACAAATGGCATGTGTTTTCTGGAAACTTAAATAGAAAATAAGCAGAAAAAATAATTCCAATGGTAGCGCATCAATAACCTACTTCTTGCACGATCGAAAATGTGAAAGAATCGAATTTTTGTTTTGGAACTACTATTTTCAAAGGTAATATAGTAGTTGCAGTAAGTCTTCAAAGAGTGTAACGAATTTATCCATGTAAAAAAGCAGCTCAAAATTAGATTAAAAATCGATTATTTTCTGATTAATAATTTGATTTTCATACGTCTGTTTTCTACACTGGTAATTTATTCCAAAAGAATATATATGAATAATATTATGATTCCGATTATTGGAGATATTTGGGAGACGTAGGTAAAGTTAGCAGCAGAATCGAGTTTTTTTGGGAAAATATTCGTCTATCGACTTGTGCCAAAAAGATATTCATTGTGCCAGATAGAGCATCAAATGTACTATAGAATTCATACCTTTCAAAAAAATTTATCGGAAGAAATGGCCAAAAATTAAAAAAAATAAATGCGAAAACTTCGGATTTAAATCCGAGAGTTATATGTACTTCAAAAAGTGAATTAGACAGATGAGTCATCCTAGAATATGTGGATATCAAAGTTATACCGGGAAACCTTTCCTATAAATTGTTTATTTCTGGTGACTATTGATCCATCAATAGGGCTTGGAGGCGAATAGAGCTCAAATTTGAACTTTTCGCCTTGATTTACCCTAAGAAAGTCGTTTTTCCTATAACTTGATTTCTATTGGTCACTGCTCAACCAATAGTATTTCGTGGCAAGTGGAGTACGAATTCGAGTTCTCCGCCCCAGAAAACCTCAATGAATCAACTCTATGATCGGAAGATAGAGCTCGAATTGTGAGTCAATTAGATGGTGGACAAAAACGGAATCTATTTCCGTTTAATTATCTTTGCAATAGGTGACTTAGTCTTCTTGTTTCTTTATGTTTTATATACCATTTTGTAGCTCGTGAAATTCTCTGTCGATTGGTATATAATAGTCGGGGTTTTATTTGACTATTATGGGTAAAGTCTTTTACGAAAGTTGGGATGGATCGATTTTCGCATAGGAAACCATAGGGAAAAATGACTATTTTTGCAATAACTCACGAATGGCTCGGCGATCATGCTCATCTTCGAACTCGACCGAGACATTGTTAAGACTAAACTGTGTAGAAAATTTCATCGTAATCTGACTCTCCTTTCAAAAGTTATCGTGTAAACGGCCTGCCGGCCGGACATACGACTGATTCTAGAGTGTACTCACTTTTTGAGTACACAAAAAGAAAGTTGTACAATTTCTATTGACCAACTGTTTTGAGAAAGATAGTAAAATATAGACTATCTTAGGCAAGGTTGTAGATAATTAAAAGTGACACTCAAAATTATAAAGAAATTCTATTTAGAAATATGAAGACTGATCGTTCATCGATTCAATTGAGACATTCTATGATTCTAAAATAAAGCTTTTTAAAAAATGTCTGAATACATAGAAAGCCTTTGATCACATTAGAATGTTACAAGAAGATTTTTCTCTTTCTTACTATCCTAAAAAATCAGAAATAAAGTTTTCATTTCTGTTGTTTTTGAATTTCATCATAGGAAGCGTATTTTAAATCAAATTACATTTTTAAACGGTAATAATCTCTCTGTAGATTTATTCTATGATTCCAGTGCTCTTCCAATTACATTATCTGTCATCATAAAAAGTACCATTTATTCCTTTATTTTCCATTTATTTTTTAAGAATAAAGGATTCATTTATCTTTATCCTTTATTATAAAGGATAGTAAAGATAAAGGGTCACCCCTACTCGCGCCCGTGCTTCGTTAGCGGTTGAAGATCATCATGTATTCAAATTATCAAAAAGGATCCGTGCCATTACTGCTAGTTTCAGAGTGAAGAAAAGGAGAAAGTATCATGATAAGTAGGACCACTTTCCTGTTTCATTTATATATTTTTTGTCATAAGTTAACTAGGGCATGCGTTTTTTTACTGAAAATTTGATCAATAAGCTTTTTTTTTGGATTGTTTACCCTTAAATTTTTAGTTAAATCTGGCTTTGTGCCCAATAAAGAGACAATATTTTATTTCCAATTTTTTTATAAATATTTTTATTGTTTTCAACGTCAAGCTCAATGAAGATTGCTATGCTCTTCTTTAATTTTATGAAGAGGAAACGAAAATTAAAATGAAAAAACAGTTATAGTATTTTTCTTTTCACAAATAACTGGAAAGGTATACAAAGAAAACAAGTGCAAAAGCTTATCAGCGCAGCTCCTTTGGAGCTGAAATGTGGAACTCACGTATGTACATCCGAGTTGTTATCGTAATGCATTATTTCTAAACTAAGAAATAGTTTTCTTTGCGAATAATTATCGATGCATTAGAAAATTGGATAGGATCTGAATTGTGTGCGGTTGCTGACGTCTGTAATGGTGACCTGTCTGTAATGAGGGGTGGGAGAAGAGGGGTTATGTCTGTAATGTTCTGTTCCTCGTTGCTATGTGTATGTAATGAGGTGGGGGAGAGAAGGGTAGCCGGAAAACCTTGATCTTAAAACTTACATTCACTATTCTCTCCGAAAATATACGTGAGTTCCACAATAAAATCAACGCTCCAGGGAAGGTATCGATTAATGTGGTATATGGATGATATTTTTGAAAATAGGTGTATGAAACAAAGCTTCAACATCAAAATGAAAACTTTTAAAATGGAGTAAGATACAACAAGAGGGTTCTCTTTCCTGCACTGCAAAAAAATGATACAATTTTTGACGATAGTGCGTAGTATTTTGTTTGTTTGTGATAAAAGAATAATTAACAAAACTTCAGTTTTGTCTCATTTGCAAACAAAGTCAGGTTCAACTTGGAATCCATGAATCAATAGCCATATACCCGATAATTTAGTAATTAAATTTTAAAAGGCAAGAGCAATATTTCCTAACTTAAAAAAGAGACGATAAACAAACTCCAAACCTTGTCTGTCACGGTCTGTGATGGATTCAAACCCTGCTTGGCACGGTCTGTGAGGAAGAAAGGGAGGTGGGTCCAAATTTCTACCCCTAAAGAGTTCAACACTCGTTTCAGATCGTATTTGACAAAACTGATTCTTCCATGAGGAAGCTTCAAACTTTTAAGAGAAAGTGCGTAAGATGATCGAGTACCGTCGCAGATATCGAAGTACTCGATAAAATTTCAATTTTTGTTTTTATGTTCTCATTTTGTTCAGCATCATTTAAAACCGCTAAACCCAAATGTTTAGAGCATTTGGTTGAGCCATTGAAAAGTTAGCTCGGTTGCATCTGTCGAGGGGATAAGAGTCTTAGTTGAGAAAAGCCATAAAAAATCTTGCATAGAAAGTTAAGATTCTTTTAGATGACAATAAGTTAATGAAATTTTTCATGTAATATACCAAAAGATAGAGCTTCGAACGCTGAACAAAATTATCTTTTAATATATTGGGTTTCCATGGACGAATCGAGAGTTATCTATGAAATACTATCCATGACTCGTCATTTTCGAGTGGAAAAAAGAGTCGATTTTTTTGCAGTATATTACAGTGTATCAGCTTCCATTTAGTCATTTTAAGATATCTCATGCTGACTTTTCTATATGTTGTACAAGTTTTTTTCCTCTACAAAATGATTATAAAAAAATGTTGAATGATGTCCAAAAATGACTTACAAGGCTGATCAACTAGACAGTGTCTATGAAGAAAAATTATTACGAATATTTTCTCTGAAAAAAATAGAAGTTTAAGAAGACTATGGTGTATCTAAAGTACTTTTTGCACAAGTACTCTGAAAAAAAAAGGAGGTTTACAGAAACCCCCCCTCCGAAAAGGTTCCGTAGATTTCTAAAAGCATCCAAATGTGTCCAAAGTCTCAAAAAAAGGATAAAAAATTCGACAGAACCTTTTAAAGGTTCTGCGGAGTACCCCCTAACAGAACCATCTCTTACGAAACCTTTTTTTAGGGGTATGATGGAAAAAGAAAGAAATGAAAAATATCGAAGGGGAAAATGTAGAAAAGAAATACAGAAAAGAAGAATACCGAAAGAAAAATCATCGAATAGAAAAATCTAGAACGAAAAAATTCCGAAAGAAGAATATCGAACGGATAAATTTCGAAAAAAATATAGAAAGAAAAATATCGAAAAAGGAGTATGTAGAATCAAAAAGATGTAATCTTTATATTAATTGAAAGTAAATAACATCGGAAATAAAACTATTAAATAAAGAAATAAAATAGGGCAATGCATTGCACTCATCTTCAATGAATTATGTAATAATTAACCATTGAAGATTTCATTTTTTTTTGAAAGCCAATAGTTGTAGCAAAAAGCCTAATGAAATTGCATCTACAATGCAGTAAGCATAGATACAACAACGTTCGTGGTGTGAATGGATAATAATTATGTTATTTTATTAGTTTCTAGTATTTCAAAAATTGGGGAGTCGAGGGTGGTAGGTATATGAAATTGTCTTGCATTATTCAATAAATAAGTGTGAATAAGGAATTCTTCAATCGAAAAATAAGAATATGCAATTACCTATCTCGGTCGATGACAATTGAAATGCGATGGATAATTGTCTCAAATATAAGCTTAACGAATCAACGTCAGATACTTGGATATCGGGAGAATTTTTTTAACATTCTTTTACTGATCTTACAACGTTCGATTTTTCATTTCCTCAGATTCAATTTGATAGTCGCTAGAATTCCATTTATATACCTATTTAAATTTGACATACATCTCCTATTTTCATATCAATGGCAATCTGTTGTATTTAATAGTTTTGTCTAGTTTAAATATGCACTTAGGTATGCACCAGTCCAGTCGGACTGGGTACCAGTCCGACTGGGTA